>MNCI01030210.1:63453-161593 GCA_015680685.1 Gnetum montanum | reverse complement strand
ATATATATATATATATATATATATATTTGTTTTTTCCTTTGAACCCATGTACTGGTAAATTGTTGCATGGATAAACGACAAGAGTAATCAACTAGTTTGTTTCTTTCCTTTCTTGTCTCTGCGTGAAACCTGTAGAAATGCACACATGCTCTACCCAAGATCCAAAGTGTTATTTCAATCAAAACTATATGTGAACTACTTCCGTGAAAGGAGGCTCTGTTGCTACGTCCAGTAATGTTGCCATGTGGTGTTTAGTTGCTGCCACCATGTGCCATCTCCTAGACTGCCCCAGTATACGGAGATCAGGATGCTGGAACCTAGTAGTTTGTTTGGAATTCGTTTGCAACCATCGGTGATCATAGGAACGAGAGAGAGAGCTCGCTGTCATTTGCTGCATTCACACACAACTACCTATGCCTCACGTGGTGCACATGTTGTTGCTGAAGAGCCAACGGTGTGGGCGCATCTGCAGTCACTACTTGTCTCCAGAGTAAAGGTTAGTTGTCCCAGAAGAGGCCCCTGTGGGCAGTCATTCTGACGTTTGATGGTTGGGGGCTCGTCAATTTCCAGAGCATCATCATCGAACACAGAAAACGCCTTTCCAACATGGGCCTTCACCAAACTACATTGAGCTCTAGGGATGTCTGTGGTCACGTTGATAATTCTACAGTTTTCTCAACCAAAGCATATGAATTTTTCTCTTGAAAAATAGTTAGATTTGATGAGGTTTTATGTACATGTTCTTTACTTGAATCTTCTTTGGCTCTACTCATAAGCATATTGCATGATTTATTCTTCAAATCAACGCCACTATTCCAACATCGATCCATCGATAATGAATTTCCTTGGGATTTATTATTAAAAAAATTTTAGTTAATGTTGATGGAGAACCAAATTTTCTGTACTACTCAACCAAAATTTTTGAGAACCTTTCTGGCTTTGTGTAACCCTCCAAAATGTTGTTAGCGATAAACTCCTTACTTTGTTCTATTAATTAGAAGCTTTCACCATTTTTAAACCTCACAGACCGACCCTTCGGCACAAATATTTGAGGAAATATCTTGAGAAGACCTAGGGCTTGAACATGGCCACTCTGATTCCATTTTTGAATATTCTTCATTTCTCAATTTTCAGCCCCCCAAGTCAGGAAATTTCCTCTCCACTGCCAGAACTACGTGGTTCTAGAGTGGTTACTGTAAACTAAAGCGTGGAGGAGCCCTGCTATTGAGGATCAAAAAGTTGTCAAGAAAAAGCGGTCTCTTTCCATCATCTTGCCGACCCATGCAAAGCTGTCATTCACAACAAAAATGTCCATGGGTTACACAATGCTTCTTCCAACATTGCTGTGATTGCTGCAAGAAAAAAGAATAATAAGGCAAGATGCACAAATTATTCGTCATCGATGCTTTCTTAGGTTAATAATATAATTATTCCTTGTTTACTATTGTACTATCTTCCAATCTCCATCCAAAGGAATAATTTGGCACTTAAATTTCGTATCCGAAGAATGCCTCAACATTGTTTTATTTACTAGTGGATTACTTCTCCAAAACACCCATCAACCCATAACCTTAAAGCTACATGTTCACTTTTAAATTTTCAAGTCCAACTGTTCCATGGAATGGCCAAATGTGCCAACACCTACCTTAGGAAAATTCAATGTAAGAAAATTCAATGTTTGATTCTTCAAGAGCTAAACTTTGGAACCTTCTTCAACTCTATCCTATAAGATGTTAGAATGTAGCTATGGAGCTCTCCCATGTGGCCCATCATGACTTCCAATGGGAAGTGGTACATGAAGAAGACATATCTCTTCTAGAACAATAGGTAGCTAGATGCTAGTGTAAAGACAAAGGACATTAGTGTCTCCTACTTGATGGAGGCCATCTCTTAGGTTGTCAATTTTTCCTAAAACTACAACCAATTTGGCAGAGATTTCAATACAATTAGACCTAGAGGTGAAAAAGGAGTGGGTCTAGTGATGCTATGGAGTGGACTACAAAGAGTATGATGCACTCATAATGGCAGAACATGTGTATTTCAAGATAGCTACCTACAAGCTCAATCCAATGATGAATCTAAGTAATGCGATAACTTTTTTTTTCTAGTGCATGCACCACTCTAAGTGAAAAATTCCCTGTCAACCTCCCACAATTAATCTATCTTGAGATACAGAGGTAATTTAAGAAGAAAGAGCATGGTAGAAAGGTACTTTCCTCTTGGGTGTCATTCAAAAATTACGTAAAAGGGAAGGAATAGTCCACTATTCTAATGGCACACTCAAACATGCTTATATTGCCTCTTGGGAAAAAATGATGAAGGATAAGGTCCCTACCATAACCAAGGAATAAGAGTAGTCACCATTACCATCCACTCATGAAACAATGTTAGAGGCTCATGTTACTATGGAGCACATCCAAAATCTCCATGAGCAACTCTTGTAGTAGTAGCAGGCTAGTTTGAGTGGTGATATGTCTAACTTTTGACCAGCCCTAAGGCATCTATATGAGGTAAATCATACTATAAGATGATTGGAGGACATGACACCACTCTTTTCTATCCAAAGAATGCAAGCACCCTGGTACTAGAATCCTAGTGCTTGGGAGGTAACAGTTTCCATCCTAGGATGGTAGCAATTCCTAGAAATCTCTAAGAACATCACTACCTTCTCAATGTGCTTGAAGGAAGGTGATGGGATAACTATCTTGATGATGCAATACTAAGGGTAGAAAATGGTAGTTGAGGTAATGGGTGATAGGATGGGTGAAGCCTTGAATATTCCTATGGCATCTATGTCGAATGGTGCTACACTCAGAGATGTGAAAACATTTGCAAGAATGGCTAATAGGAGATTTAGCATAGCCCAACACAAGGAGTTGTGGGAATGATTGGTGGAAACCTAACAACTGATTCTATAGGTCTTTGATCTTTTAGATGACATCACTAATACCTAGTTAATGCTATTGAAGAAAAAGGGTAAGTACCTCATTACCAATACCTAGCTTAAGCTAGCCATAGAGTAAAATTGAGGCTTGGCTGTTGAAGTTGGAGAGTTAAGAGCCTACCTCTATGATCCTACTATACTCAACTAGGCTATAGCTAGGGATGAAGCTTTTCAATAGCTTCAGTCCAAACCTCAAGTAGCAGAGTACATTAAGGAGTTTAAAATTTTTGACCAATCCTTAGTGGATGCTGCCATCTATAATATTCAAAAGGACTTGTTATAGATTTGTTAGGAGAATGTCATTCTAACCAAGGACAATCATCTCTAGCATAATGTTGAGCTCCAAAAAGAACAAATGGTTGAATATATGAGAAAAGAGAAGGAGTATCTTGCTATGGTGACCATGGATCTCAGGAGGTTGGCAGTAAAAAACCATAATCTCTTAATGGAGGTGCCCTTTTCCAAAAATCTATGATTGAAATCACTACTTGGAAGAATAAGATCCTTAAATTCGAAAGGTTCAAGAATCACTATAGGTAATAGGTGGGCTTACAAAAGGAAATTAATAAAAAACATATCCAGATGATGAATGCAAAGGTGAATGAGGTCCTCCAGTATTTCCAATGAGAAGATGATATATGGTAGCCCATCTTTGATGGACTAAATGAACATAACAAAGTAGAACTCTAACTCAAGGAGTTGCAATTCAAGGAGATGGTTGAATACATGAAGCTCATCAACCTTTGATATGCAAACTTGATAATGCTAACTACCAAAAGGTCATGGTTAGATTTCAAAAAGTAGGTGGCCAACTCGTACCTATTGTATGAGGCCAAGTTCAAGCATCATAAGTAGATAAAGTAGAAACTTGAAATAGCAAATGTTGAACTCAAAGTTCTTAGAGGATACTTCACTGATCAAAGATCAATAGCTAAGAACTTGACCTATAGGATGAATGACTACCATGAACAATAGAACATTGTCAAGGTATTTGATGTGGAATGAAAACAATTTGCAATCTAGTTTGTTAATGTGAAGAAGTTGTTCCTTGTAATGCCCTCTTATTGGATATTCTTGTACTGGACCACATTGGTGATGCTGTATGGATCATGTGCAATCCCTAGAGTAAGGAGGGGAAGATGAAAGCATTGTTGGATGTTTTCCATCTTCCACCAATAGTTGTAGCTAAATCTAGATAGGATCAACCAGAATAGCTATGTGCAAGAGAGGTAGAAGAAGGTCCTTTTCCAACTTTGGAACCTCTAGCACCTAGGATCATTTGATTTTATTACTCATCTTCATGTCACCAGAAAAGTTGTACTATAAAGTTTCTTCATGGTGTACAATTTTATTGTCATGAACACAAATTTTTGTAAGAATTGTAAATCCATATACTTGGGCACTTAGCATTTGTTTGAGTTAGTTTGTATGTTAATTATTTAGTCAATAATCCCATACCTTCCCAAAATTTTAGAAGAAGCTTGTTTCTCCTTATGTTTACTTAAGGAAGAGTTTTCATTCAATCATGCAGGTATAATGAGTCATCATCTATCTACGTCGATGGGATCTTGTTGATGCAATCCCATCAAGATAATCGCATTAATGCATGCTTTACTACATTAACATGTACACATCAATGTAGTGTCTTGTGTCACCTATATAAATGCATGAGCTAGTTGCATTTTTGACATCAAATCATTAGTTGCTAGCCAAACTCTTATATTTTTATATTTCTATAGTCAGAATATTTTCTAAGTACCCATTGTAGGAATTGAGAAGTGCACAGATATTTATTTGAGCACTAATGTACTTGAGCACCTTAGTGTGAATAGTAATAAATATGATTTCTTGATAAACGTTGCCATACTTTGTAATGATTAAAAAATTTGATGGCTGGAACATTGAGTGATTCACGAGTGCATAGCCTAAGCCTATGTGCACGTGAGGGTTTGTTGGAGGTAGAGATAGGGTGCCTTGAATAGTCTTGTTGATTAAACATGGACTTACTAGATATAACTAAGGTGTAGTATGGTTAGCTACAATGTTGATACAAAATGATGCTAAGTGTTCATATGGTGTTAACAGTTTCAATGGTGGCAATGGGGTCAATTGTAGTAAGGTTTTTTGGGAAAAACAAGGGTGGCAACATGTGAGGGGCCATTACCCAAGCGAAGTTTCAGGCATGACTATGTAATGGAATAGTAGAAAATGCAAATAAAATGCTAAAAATGTGAATAAAGAGAGATAAAGAAATAGAACACCACCCCAAATGGGGTTGAAAGTAGTTAATACCAAAAGGGGTTAGAAGCTATGTGGTGTATAATAGTCACAATGGATAGCATAGTCATAGTCTCAAGGATGTTTGGTTATGAAGACTAATGTTTTGCTGTGGTGTACCATAGGCTATAGTGTTTTGTAGTGGATTATGATGGTTCATGATTTTGCCAAGATTCCTTTAATTCTCTTCCAATCACTCCTTAGGTTTGTTTATGCTAAAGATTTTCCAACTCAAATTTGTCAACACCAAAATTTTCCCAACCCTAAAAATGTCAAGGGTAGGGGTATTTATAAGATTAGGTTTAGTGCAAAATACAAGATGGCTACCACATGACAAAGGGTATGGTTGGGACTACGCTATCACCCAACTACACTTTTCACTAAGGTTTGTGCTTTGCCAAATTCTACCAGACTTTGCGAGGCTGAGAGACTATGACTATGTTGCCATTTGCATGTGCATGTGTTGGGAAGACTGCAAGGTACCTAAAAAAATGTAACTTTGAAGACTATGCTCTCCACTGTCTTACATGGGGTAGAGCATAGTTACAATTTTGGGGATAAAAAGGGGGATACAAAAAGATGCATTTTGCTAACTATGGTTGTTAGAGGTGAGTTGGAGTTGAGATGAATGTTGGTGTTGCATTGTGGAGGCCTTTGGAGGCTATTCTGGCTAACTACACTTGACTATGCTCTAGACTAAGGGAGAGCGTAGTTCCACTCTTAAAAAAAATTGTAAAAAAAGTGCCTATGTGCTAACTATGCTCTCCACTAGAGGCTGACTACACTCCCAACTAGGAATGAGCATAGTCCTAGCACTTGTAAATAGTTGTAAAATGCAACTTCCAGTTGACTATGCTTGACTACACTCTAGGCTGGTGAATATTGTAGTCTTAACACTTAGAGAAATATGCAATAACTAAGCCTTCATGCTGACTATGTTTGACTATAGTTTGGGGTAGTGTAGAGTGTAGTCTTAGCACTTTGAAAAATCTACAACTTCTAGCTTAATGATGACACTTAGAAACAAATTACAAAACTAGCCTTTATGTTGACTATGCTCTCTATTGGGATGACTATGCTTTGGGGTAGTGGAAAGCATAGTCCGAACACTTTGAGAAATTTGGAGAAAGTGGCCTCATGCTAATAGTTAGAAAAATTTGTAGTTAAGATGTTGTAGCCTAAATTTGGTGTTGTTTCATTGGCTCCTCTTTGTTGATGTTTGGAGGAGTGGCCCAAGATATATCAACAAAGAATAGCAAAACACCATAATAGGCTTGGCACCAACATCATTCTTTAGTACCTAATTAGATGTTGTTGCACTGTGCTTAAAGAGTGTTATGGTTGGTGGTATGCTGGGAGTAAAAGATGTAGGTAAAGTGTTGGAGGTAAAATGGGAGGATAGGGTTCAAGCAGGGATATTGTAATCCAAGGATCTCATGGTTGATGGTGACTAGGGCACCAAACTAGCTTACCCTTGAAAATGTTGATCTCTCATTGGAGTGCTCATGAGAGAGTCAATGTGGATTTAGGGTTGGATTAGTTGCTAAATTGTAGTGCTTTTGGATTAATTGAGGATGTGCTTTGTTCCTTTTACTTTTTTCTTTGCTTTTTTTTCTTTCCTTTTTTTTTCTTTTTTTCTCTTTTGAATGCTTATTATGAAGTGAGATGCTTTCCATCAAGTGAATTACCAATCACTAGATGGGCTTTACTTCACCATTTATGAAACAACATGGTGTCTATATGATGGTGTTTCCTCCATAGGATGACTTGTGTTATATCTACCTGGTCTTTGATTGGCTGATAGAGGCTTCCCATGAGGTGACTGATGTTACATCTACCTTGGGAAGCTTGGTGTTTGATGCGATATGTGAAGGGGATGTCATGTGGTCACAACACATGAGCATTAAAATATTTACAAGCTTTGCTATGTGGGGAATGAGAAGGTATTGGGATGTAGGAGTGGATGTGAGTAGGCTATGATAGGATAAGTGGGATGTGCACTCTTAAGAGGCTTAGCTAGTCCAATTGTGCACATCAGAGTGCTATGGAAACTTACCGTTATGATGAGATGTGCCTTTGGATGACTACCCTAGGGCTTCATCCTACAAACACAACTTTGAGAAGATAAGAAACCCACAAAACATGAAATGCAAATCTAATGCAAGGGGTGAAAATGCTACAAGTTCTCCAATGGCTACATTGGTGGCAGGTGCTTCAAAGAAAAGAAAAATTACAAGGGTTGAAGATGTTGCAAGTGCTCCAAAGGCCATGCCAGTGGTAAGAGCTAAAAAGGTAGCAGAATGGTAGGGGGTCAAGATGTTGTGAGTGCTTCAAAGGCCATACCAGTTAAAAGTGCTTGAAAAGCTAGTAAAATGCAGGCAAGCAATGATGCTGCAAGTTCTTCAAAGGTTGCACTGGTTTTAGGTGCTCCATTCTAGGACTTTATTATCCTCACCTATGTGGTGTAGTAAAGAGTGAGGGGGAGGGGGAAGTTAGAGTTATACTCATTTGCTTGCTTGTAGGGGGATGAAAGGCATTATTGCTAGCTGACTGCAAACCTAGTTTAATGTCTTGGTAGACCAGGGCCTTACTAGTTTAAGGTCTTAATAGACCATGAACCTATTTTAAGGTCTTGGTAGATCATGCTATGCTAGTTTATAATCCCAGTAGGCTACTATGTGCTAGTTTAGCATCATGGTGTGTGAATGCCTTGCCAGTTTAACATTGTAGCAAACATGCTATGCTAGTTTAGCAACATAGCAAAGAAGTTGTTGTGCCAGTTTAATGTCATAGCGAATGAGGGGTATGGATGCCAATTTAACATCATAGTGAATGAATGCTATGCTAGTTTAATTTCATAATGGACATCTGCTATGCTATTTTAACATCATAGTAGATGAATACTATACCATTTTAACATCATAGTAGATGAATACCATGCTAATTTAATGTCATGGTAGATGAATATTATGCTATTTTAATGTCATAGTGGATGAATATTGTGATAGTTTAACATCATAGAATATGAATACTATGCTAATTTAACGTCATAGCAGATAAGATATGCTAGGTTAATGTCATAGAGGATTAGTTGATTACCTTGCTTGTTGACATGTGATGCTACATGTTAGATGTAATATAGCTTCAAGCTGAGGAGGAGGGGGCTCATGGAGATAATCCTCACAAGGTGGCAAAGGTCCTCCAAACTTAGAGGAAGAGGGATTGCTTCACCTTGACAAAGGTGATTTTGATAGTTTATTTGATGTTGTGCAAATAGGTGAGGCCCCTGCACTCATGCCTAAGGGCTTGCTAGGTAACTAACTTATGTTGCCATCTATTATTTCCTATTTTCTCTAGTATATTTATATGCTCAACTATGTGCTAATTATCTCATTATGTTACAGCCTCAGATACTCCCACTAGCGGTCCCACATCTACCTACAACATGGAGCCATGGGTAGACATGCCAAATAAATTTTCCTTCATGAAAGACGTCGTTGAGAACATGGTGGACCACTTGTGATAAGTAAACTTTGAGCTTGGTATGTGTATAATGTTATTTTGCTTTATGTTACTTTACCACTTGAATGCTTAGTTTTTGGCTAATATTTGATCAACTGTTCTATGCCTATAGGTCCTAAGCTACAATGGGATCTGAGCATGGTGGCCAAGGTGGATGCCCTCCCTAACCTCCCTCCTAAATGAGCACTTGAATGAGCACTTGTGGAAATGCATGTATAAGCTATAGGAGAAGATGGCTAGCCAAGATATGAAGATTAATGATCTTCAATCTAAATATGATTTCTTCATAGCTAGATCATATGGAGATAACACCTAGCATACCTTTGAGATCAAGTATGCTTGATACTGGACAAATCTCAAAGGTAAGAATAAGGACACATGGGAGTTGATAGAGTAGCGAATACAAATGGACTTGTTCCCCCAAAAGAACCAAGATTAGAAGAACTACAGCATGAAGGTCTATTGGTAGGGGCAGATGGAGGAGAACAACAAGTAGCAGTATAAGTTTGAGTGTGACGTGTACCTACAATGGTGCAAGGAGAAGTCTATCAAATGCCACCAGCTCAAGATGTTTCTTGAGGCAATTGGTAGGAGGTAGGCGTACGAGTTATTCATGCAGCACATAGTGGTGAGTGACTCTCTTGAGAGGCAAATCATCATCCCATCTGGAGAGGCTTCTTCTACTACCTTTTTGATGGAGCCACCCACATAGACCTCCATGGACAAAGGAAAGACCCTTGTAAGGATTGACTTTGGCCAAGAAGACTAGACACAAGTTTTTGAGGTTGAGATCCTTTGGCACTTAGAGGTTGGCCTAGGAAAGTTACCTCCAATACTGACCAATGCAGGACCCTCTCAAGTGCATATTTTGAGTTAGTTTGTGTAGTGCATATTTTCTTATTAATTGCATGTTTTGGCCATGGTTATGTTGGTAGCTACCTAGCAATGTTGTAGGCCCTAGTGATGTAGTGGAGAAAGAAGAACCTCCATCCCTACCTAGTACCACTAGTTGAGCATGACCAGATGTACCCTTGTTGCTAGCCATTTTTACTATTTTTGATATATTTTTGTCACATGATGTTGTTCATGCTATGTACTGATATTCATATGATATCTAATAAATGCATTTGCTATATGTAATGTGTAATGTGTAATGTGTGAACTTTTCTTTTTATGGTTATTTGCTATGCACTTGATATGCTTATAATGTGATGAATTAATGTGCTAAGTTAAGATTCAATGATGATAGTGTGACTGGGCCATTGCAAGCCCCATGCTAGTTTAAGGTCATAGCAGGAGGTCCGATGCTAGTTTAAGGCTATCTTGGGCTATTGTGATGGGATTGAAGGTAATAGTTTAAGGCCATTCTGAGCCACGGTAATTGCTAGTTTGAGGTTGTTTTGAGTTGTAATGATAGTTTTAGGCCATTCCGGGCTATAGCAATAGTTTAAGGCCATTTTGGGCCTTGTTGGTAGGATTAAGAGGTGTAGTTTAAGGCTATTCTAGGTTATGTGTTGCCAGTTTAAGGCTATCATGGGATGCATGTCACTAGTTTAGGGCCATGGGGGACGACATGTTGTTAGTTTAAGGCCATGGAAGGTCATGCATTGCTAGTTTAAGGTCATGGCAGGCCATCTATTATTACCTCTTGTTTTTGTAATTTTAGTTTTTAGGATTTTTATGCATTTTAGTGTTTTTTTATGCATGAAAGAAAATGCATTAAAGCAACAAAGGTAGAATGGTAGAAATGTAAACTAAGCTACCAAATGCGTAGCTGATGTAGATGGTAAGTTATGTGATTAAAATAAATGCAAATAATATACTATAGTGCTAATGTGATGTGAATGAGGAGTAGGATGCAAGGTGTAGGGAAGTGAATAGCAGGTGGGTTCCTAGCACACCTTCAGACTAAGGGGGTACCTTGGTTGCATAGTTTCTTCCTAATCCAATGTGGGTTAGGAGGTGCATAGAGCCTAGGGTGCACTATTTAGTAGTTTCCTTGATCCTCGCTTACTACATTGAAGAGTAATTATACCCATAGGGTGTCCTCTAGGAGGTTAGTGACTTCTATCACATCTTCAGGTGGGTATGCCTCACATGTTTCATCTTAGTCTTTTTCTGTGGACATGTCATCCAGAAATTCCTCCTCTGACCCTTGCTCTATATCTATGTTGTTAATGGCCAAAGGGGCTATATTATCACTGTGGATAATAACCTCAGCACCTTTGCATGGAAGGTGGATTTCTTGATGGATCATAGAGGATACAACCCATAATTAGGCCAACCATGGCCTACCCAATATTAAGTTAAACTAGGGCATTTCCTCTATGATGATGAATTTAACAATGGTGGGGAATTGATCCCTTGCTAAGAAGGCTATTATGATGATACCCTTAATGATGATGTATGAAGCACTAAAGGACTTCATGCATGTGGTTTTCATTGGTTTGGCTTGGTTTGTAAGGCCTAACTTATCAATGATAGTGTATGGGATAACATTTTTTGTTGTCCTATTGTCCATGTGTACTCTTTAAATCTTGCATTTCCTAACACATATGGTGATAAAAATGGGGGCCATTATGACCTCACCCTTCTTAGGGTCAACCTTAATTACCTCATCATGAAACGTGAGGGGTGTGGAGCTTGATTCCTATGATGTAGGAGGCAACATCAATGCATGGATGAAATTCTCATCTATTGGGATGTCTTCCATGATAGGAATGGAGGTCAACATCCACACTAGCACTTTGTGGTGGGTAGATGAGCTCATGCTTAAGTCATAGAGTCTCAACATTGTATTCTTCTATTTGAGTTCTTTCTTAACTTGGGGTAATTCATCCATGAAGTATTTACCATTGGTTGCATTTTTATTGGCTTTGACTTCTTCCATATGCCATAACAAACAAATTTCATGTGAAGGCAACTTGGGCTTATTGTCTTGGCCCATGCAAGGGCCTCAATTCTTGGCTATGGGTTGTTGGTGGTGGCTTCCTTAGTTGTTTTGGCCATAGGGATCATAGATAGGGGTACTAGCATTGGTGGATCCAACACTCTTTGCTACTAATGTTTCCTAATTATCCTATCTATGAGTCACTCATTAGGCATCCTAGGTTTCCACCTAGAGGATCTATTAATATTGCCAGTAGGATTGGATTTTAGATTGAAAGAGATTGATGGATTACCCACTACGAGATTCTAGGTAGGTGAGGAATCATCATGTTGTAGCACCCCAATGATAAAGGGTGGCTTAATTGTTGTTGTTATGACATGCTGTGGGACCCTAACCACAAAGGAACTTGTAGGTGCTTTATGTGATAGTCTGATGAAAAAAGGGGACCTCAAATTAGTAGGGGTCGAGGATGCCCTTTTGCTACCAAAGGGCACACAAACCAGAAATGGCCCCTACATCGATTCTGGGTCATTATCAATCCTAATAGGGTTATGCAGTGATCAAAAATGTCAATGGCTAGAATGCAGGCACACAGCATTGACCCCACCTCTGTGTGAGGGCCTTTATTGGAAAATAGAGGTGGAGTTTCCTAGATGGTCTTGTCGATTCAATAGAGACTTTTCTAGCTGCAACTGAGGTATCAGGTGCAACTAGGAAGTGGTGTGGTTAGCCAAAAATGCAAGCACTAATGGTGTTCTTGGTAGTATCGAGGTTGATTAGGCCTAAGAATAGCAAGGTATCTTGGCACGAGAATGGTGGTGCGGGTGTGCAAAAATGTGTAAAATAATGAAAAATTGCAATTGTGGTACTAAATGTCAAAGAAAATGCTTAAAATGAAATGGATAAAATTCTTAAAATGAAAATAAGTTTGGGAGAAAGAAAGGATGATACCACCCTAGATAGGGAGCATAGTAATTATAAATGAGCTTTGCAGATGTACGTGGTGCTATAGACGAGCATTGTAGTAGCATACCTAGAGCCTTCGGGGTGTCCTAGGGTGAAGAATGATGTCCATTACAAGGTCCATGCCTATTGAGTTGGCTACCATGTTGTCTTGTGGGCTTACTATGCACTACGGTGTTGAGTGGAACATAAAAGTGTTGTCAAGGTGCTAATATGCTCCTGTGTATGAGGTGCTCAAGGTGCTTCAGGTGCCAAAAAATGCTCGAAGATGCTAATTACTACTTGGATTTGCTAGCCAAATGTTTTAAATGCCCACTACTAGAATGAATTCCAACCCCTAGAGTGTGTAATGTAAGGGTATTTATAAGC
The DNA here is from genome assembly GCA_015680685.1 of Gnetum montanum. NCBI lineage: Eukaryota > Viridiplantae > Streptophyta > Gnetopsida > Gnetales > Gnetaceae > Gnetum > Gnetum montanum. The sequence goes on along the minus strand of MNCI01030210.1, from coordinate 148,628 downwards.
TTAGGGTTAATATGAAATGTGGATTGAGTGCCACATGACAAAGGGGTAGGTGTGGCTACAATGACATTTGCTATGCTCCTAGTGGGACAAATAGTGCCCTGCTTTGATATGCTCCACTATACCCTGGGAGACTTCCAGATTGGCTAGACTACTAAGATTGCATGTACCAAGATCACAATGTACCTACAAATAGTGAAAAATAGTGCAATTTGGAGGCTACACTCTGATACTACATTTTACCCTCTTTCAAGTGGGATCAAGTGTAGGTACAATTTTGTGAGATGGAGAGGCATAAAAAGAGTGCAAGTTTCTAATCCTACTTGTTGAAGGTGTGCTAGAGATAGAATGAAGGCCTATGCTAAGCTCTAGAAGCTTTTAGAGGTAGTTTCTTGTTGGTATACTAGCTATCCTCTAGAGCATAGCATAGTAGTTAAGCAACTCTTGCAAAAGCTAAAGTCTAGTGTTTCTATGCTTGCTACACTAGAGAGTGTAGTAGGATGGGACATAGCATAGCAAGACACTTAGAAAAATTTCTATAGCTCCTGTTTGGCACTTAGAAAATTTTGCAAATCTAGTTGTGTTGCTTGCTACACTAGCTACACTCTAGAGCGTAGTCCTAGGAGTGGGATCATGGACCAAACACTGAGAAAAATTTACCTTGAGTTGAAACTTAGAAGAATTTTTCATTGTAGTGCTATTTCCTAAATTTGGCAATGTTTCATTGGCCCCTCTTTGTCGATGTTTGGAGGAGTGGCCCAAGAGACATTGACAAAGAATCCAAAACACCATAGCAGACATGACACCAACATTGCTTGTTGGTACCTAATCAAATGATGTTTTACTAGGCTCATGAGTGCTAAGGAAAATGGTATGGTGTAGGTCATGGGTGTAGGGAATTGGTTTGGGATAGCAAGGAATGAGATGCAAATGGTATATCATGCTGCAAGATGTAGAGTCAACATGACTAACTATGATCATGGCACCAGGGTGGCTTGTCACCAAATGATGGCCTCTCATTAGAGTGATTGTGAGAGAGCTATCACCCATGGCACCAAAGTGGCTTACCCCTAACATATTGGCCTCTTGTTCGAGTACTTATTAGAAGGCCATTGCGAATGTAGGGTTGGACTGGTTGTGAAATTGCTGCTTTGTTAGATTTTACCTAGGAATATGTTTTACTCCATTTTTTTTGAGAAATGCTAGTTGCAAGATGCTTATCATTGAGTGGACTACATGTTACTTGATGGGATTTTCTTATAGGAAACTACATCGCATTTGTGATATAGGTGTTACATTCACTTGGGCTTTGACCAACCCACAGAGGCTCTCCATGGGACAACTTACATTATGTCCATCGTGGGTTCTACAGTTGATTGAAAGAAGGATGCCACATGCATCAAAGAAGCTTGTAGGGAAGGTGGGAAAAATGTAAGGTAAAGGGGCAAACATGGGTGGGCTATAGCAAGGTAATAGGAATGTGCACTCTTGATCAGCTTGGGAAGTCCAACCAAGCATGTTGAAGCAATGTGGTTCCTTACCACTACGATGAATCATGCCTTTCAATAGCCACCTCTGGGGCTTTGTCCTACAAACACAATGTAGAGGAAATAAGAAAACAAGCACACAACATGAGAGATAAAAGCAAACTACTAGTTGCAAGGGCNCAAGCACACAACATGAGAGATAAAAGCAAACTACTAGTTGCAAGGGAACTACAAGTGTCATGAGTGTTGGACCAGTTACAAGAGCTTACAGTGCCAAAGTAGGAAGACTAGTGTAGATGTCGAAGTTAGAAAGTTGCAAAAGCTTTAGTAGCCACATCAGAAGCAGGCATCTAAGGGAGGCTAATGAGGTGGTTGAAGGCATTGGTGATGCAAGTTCTCAAGACTCCACACCAAGCATAGGAGCTTAGAAATCTAGTAAGACATTGAGTAGCCATGTTGCTAGATGCATTTCCAAGCCCAAGAAATGGTAAGGATTGGAGGATGGTAGTGTTATGGCTAGGCCATAGTAATAGTAGGACTCTAGTGGGTGGTGCTAATAGTGAGAGCCCCAACCACTGATGAAACATCCAAGGCTAGCAATGTTGTTGGCATAGCCTAGGGGTGATGCTATTGGCGATGGTGGTGGTAGCTCTAGAAGGTTAGCAAAATTCCTGAGGGCATTCCTGGAGGATTAAAAAAATTTCAAGGGTAGTGAGAGTACAAATGTTCCAAAGGCATTTTCTTGACAATGTGAACTCAATTCTAGAACTGCAATGCCCCACCCCATCTAGCCCACTGGGATGTGGGTAGTTAATGGAGGATGAAAATTATTCATGCTCACTTGTCTATAGAAGTGTAAATGTTGAACCATGCATGCTAAACTATGAACCCAATTTAAGGTCCTAGTAGACCATGATGTGCTAGTTTATAGTCCTAGTATATTGTTGTGTGCTAGTTTAATATCATAGTGGATGGTGGATGTTGTTCTAATTTAACATCATGATGCAAGGATGAGCTGTGTAAATTTATGGTCATAGTAGACTATGCTGTGGATGCCAATTTAGTGTCATAGCCCAAGGACAAGCCATTCCAGTTTAAAGTCATAATAGACTTGTTGTGCCAGTTTAACATCATAGCAGATGGGTGTGCTATGGATGCCAATTTAATGTCATAACCCAAGGATGATCTATGTCAGTTTAATGTCATAGCAGATTCTCTATGCCAGTTTATAGTCATAGTAGACCTTTTGTGCTAATTTATAGTCATAGAAAACTCTTGCTTACCTTTCTTTGTTATTGATGTGGTGTTGTGTGTTAGGAATAATACAACTTTAGGTATGAATGATTAATCAGATTAGCAAACTCATTACCATCTAGATTAGCAATTTTGAATGCTCCATTGTTATAGGCCATGGTGATCAAGAAAGGCCCTTCCTAATTGGCCAGGAATTTGTCCACAAGTTCATGAATGAACTTAAGGACTAGGTTCCCTTCCTTGATTTGGCATTGGTGCTGATTGTCATGGTGCTTTTGCCATTGCTTCTCTTGGTACTTTTCGATGCGATCAAGAGTCTGCATGTGCTCCTCCTCTATAGTGTTGAGGTTCATGGCTCTCAACTCATTATTTTGGACCTCATCAATGATGCTTAAGAGGATTACATGGAGTGATGGGACCTATAACTCAAGACATAAAATTTCTTGAGACCAATATACAAGGCTATATGGTATCTTACCTATTGCTATTCTGCGTGTTGTGCAGTAGGCCCATAGTGCATAGACCATTTTCTCATGTCATTATTATTTGCTATTGCTAAGAATCTTCTTTATAATGTTGATGATGACCTTGTTTATGGCCTTCACCTAGCCGTTCACCTATAGATAGTATGAAAATGAAAAAGAATGCTTAATGCCAAGGTATTTGTAGAAGGATTTAGTTTCTACACTACTAAACTGTGGCCTGTTGTCCATGACTAGGGTTATGTGTAGACCAAATTGGGTCACTATGTTGTCAAGGATAAACTTTCAAACCTATTGTGATGTTGTAATCCTAAGGGAAATGGCTTCGACCCACTTGGTAAAATATTAGATTGTGATAATGATGAAGCTATGTCTTTTAGAGGACTTAGGTGTGATGGACCCTATGATATCGAACCACCAACATTGGAATGACCACGTGATTTGTGTGGTGCATAGGTTAGTGGGTGGCACATGCATTAAGTTAACATGTCATTGATACACATCACACATCTTGACATTGGAAACATAATCACATTTCATGTAAGGCCAATAGTAGCCTATGTGTTTGATTTTCGATGACATTACCTTAGGTGCTATGTGGCCTCTGCATAGTCCTTGGTCAACCTGATCAATGATCATTTGTGCTTTGCTATTGCTAATGTAGTTCAATAGTATGCCATCATAGGATGTATGGCATAGTGTGCTGTCACCTATAATGATGTACTGCTATAACCATTTTCACACAACATCCTTTTGGGTAGTGGTCAAATGCTATTGAGGCTCACCCTATTGAAGTTATGGCTTGTTGTCATCATACCACTCTTGCACATGAGCTGTGCTTATTGTGACTATGGATGCAATGTCTATTATTTGTATGATAGGTTCGGTGCAATCCATTATTGAGGCAAGTAAGGCATGAAACATGTTAGGCTAATGCTTAAGGCCAATGTGGCTAATGCATTAGTATTTTCATTCTCATTGCAAGGGATGTGTTGGATATCTACAGTTGCAAACCATTAGAGAAAGTGCTTCATCAAGTCACAATAAGGTTGTAAATGTTATGCTTTACAAGTGTAAACCTTCATGAATTGGTTGATGACTAACTATGAATCACCTTAGATCACAAGGTTTTAGATTCCTAGGTCATGAGCTGCTATAAGACGTCTAAGGAGACCTTTGTACTCTACGACATTGTTAGTGCAAGGAAATGTAAAATGATAAGAAAAGGAATAGATATCCCCATAGGGACACATGATTATTGTAGTGGCATTACCCCCTTAAGAGGTTAAAGTGTCATCAAAGTGTAAGATTACTTCAAAGTTGGCAAGTACTTGGCTTATACTACTGACATGCTCATATGAGAATTCCATATCTATAATTAGCTGATTGTTTATTGGTGAAGCCATCAGTTGTGCAGCTATTGCTTGACCTTTGGTTGATGCTTGTGCTAAGTAGTGTAGGTTAAACTCTATGGTTATTGCTTTCCATAATGCAATTAGACTACTCTCGTTGATGTTTGTTGTGATTTCTCGGCGTGCATTGCTTTTGCAAATGATGTTTACTTGGCTATAGAAGAGATAATGCCTTCCCTTCTTAAGTGCAAAGGCTAAGGAATGATAGTTCTTTTTCACATTTTTGTATTTTTCTTCATGGACCACTAACACATGGCTTAGGTAGAATACAAGAACCTCTAAGCCATCGTCTCACTTTTGGTAGAGTAGAGAAGTGATGGATGCATCGTAAGTTGCAAGGTAGATGTAAAATGGTTTATCTCCTTGTGGAGGATAAATTGTTGGAAGCTAAGCTAGCTCCTAGTTGAGGTTGTCAAATTCCTTTTGGCATTAAGCTATCCACTTGAAGTGGATCCCCTTTTTGATCAAATGTTACATTAGTTGTAGCTTATCAATCAATTACTAATGTATGAATTACAATTTTTCTTGTAACCCATGTAGCTCCTTAAGGTTAGTTGGTGGTGCTAAGTTAATGATGGCCTTAATCTTATTGGGGTCTATGTATATGCCTATTTTTGATACCATGAAACCTAGCATGTGACCCATCTTAATGCCAAAGACACATTTCCTAGGATTCAACCTAAGGTCATGTCTAAGGTAATGTTTGAGTGTGTGTTCTAAGCCATTTGCATGATCATTTACTATGTCATCAATGTAGTCATTGAGCAAGTCTAACAAGTAGTCACTAAAGATGTATGTCATTGCACATTGGTAGGTTTCTCCTATATTCTTTAGTCCAAACGGCATCATTATATAGCAAGACATACCCAAGGGGGTTATGAAGGTGGTACTAAGTTGGTGCTCTGGGTTGATCCAAATCTAGTTATAATCAAAGAACCCGTCCATAAGGGATAACAAAGCATGACTAGCCGTGGTATCAACTAGTTGATTGATACTAGGCAATAGAAAATCATCTTTGATGGTCACCTTGTTTAGGTTCCAGAAGTCTATGCAAATGCATATGCTTTCATTTTTCTTAGGTACAACTATGATGTTGGAGACCCAATCTGCATAGTCAACAGCTTAAATGAAACTAGCCTTGTAAAGCTTGGTGACTTCATCACAGACTGCCAATGCCACCTCAGGCTTAACCTTATGGGCTTTTTGTTTAACTAGTTTTATGCGAGGGTTGAGGATGATATTGTGTTACACTATGTAAGGATCTAGGCTTGGCATGTTCTCATAAGACCATGCAAATTCCTTAATGTTGTCATTGAGTTCCTTTGCATTAATTTGGATGTGTTGAGGCTCTAACAAGGAACTAAGTTTCAATGTTTTTACCTCATCATTGATTGTCACTATAAGGACTTCAACGAGGTGATCCTCAATGATGTCACCTTCCTCTAGATTGAGAGCCCTAACTAGATGCTCAGGCCAATCTAGTGGTGTTTCTATGAATGTTACATAGTCATCATAAGCCATAAGCTTAAGGTCTAGAAAATAGGCATCGATGCATTAGATGAGGTCACCATGAGGTCTAGTGTGGACTAGAGATGAACAAAGAGACTTGTATGTGCTGATGCTATAATCCTACAACATATCTTGCAAAAAAACCAAAAAGAACGTGAAGCTGCACTTGTCTTAATAGGGTGAAAATGCAAAACATCAGGAAAGTGTGATGACTAGAAACATTGGTGGCTAGAATCACCGAGGGATCAATGGATGCATAACATTAACCTCACCTTTGCATGAGGGCCTTATTGGAAACAAAGGTGGAGCATCCTAAATGATCTTATCGATTAATAGGAACTTTACTAGTTGTAACTGGGGTACTGGATGCAACTGGGTATGGTGTTGTTAGCTGAAATGTGAATGGAAATAATGTGAAATGGAGGCAAGTCTCAAAGTGATGTTTCACTATGCTAAGTGTAGAGTGTAGTCATGGAATGGGGCAAGCATAACCAAGAGTTTCAACCAAAACGAGAGTGTCAACCCATGGAAACTATTACCTGAGCATAGTACAGCGTGACGACTTGTGAAAAGATGCAAGAAAAATGTAATAAAATATTAGAAATAGGAGAGAGAAATGGAACACCACCCCAAATGGGAGCATAGTTAACTTCAAAAGGCCCTCAAAAGGTACATAGTGTACAATAGGTGCAGTGGGAGCATAGTCATAGTCTTACTGGTGTTGGGTTGTGAAGTCTAGTGTTCACTATAATGAATCATGCCTACCAGGTTGGCCATCACTGTGTACTGTGTAGTTTTCTATAGGGTTACAATGAGGTTGTGGTGTACCATGTGATGTAGGGCTACAATGGGACCATGGTGTATCATGTGATGTAGGGTTGCAATGGGGTTGCGATGTATCATGTGATGTAGGGCTATAATGGGGCCATAGTGTACCATGCAATGTAGTTTGTAATTGGGTCATGTTGTGTTGTGCACTGTGGGAATGCCTCTCTATCAATGTGGTGTGCTCTAGGTCTCATTCACCCATAGAGCTAAGTGCCAATATGTGAAAATGCTAAATGCTAAATGAAAGTGCCAACTGCCCAACTAGTGAAAAATGGAAGCCAACCCCTAAAACCTTCAGGCACAGGGGTATTTATAAGGCTAGGATTAATCCAAAATGTGGATCGTGTGCCACGTGGTAGTGCAGTAGGTGGGGCTATTCAAAACATTTTCTAAGTTTAGAGGTGACTAAAAAAATTCAAAAAAATTTCTAACTTTGGCTACTACGCTTGCCTTGTGTTATGCACAGGACATGGGACACTTCTTAGGAACAAGGAATAACATGGATACTTAGAAGAATCTAGTAAAAATTATAGTCCTTGTTCTTGCTATGCTAGTTACACTCTAGAGTGTATTAGGAGGGGTAGCCTTAGGAATTAAGAAATCTTCCAAATGCCTCTTCCATGCTGAGCTAGCTTAATAGCTACTAGCTTGACAGTTAGGAAAAACTAGCCATTGATGTGCTAGCTACATCAGCTACACTCTAGAGCATAGTAGGGGCAATGGGATTGTAGCATAACACTTAGAAAAATTCTACAAAACTAGTCATTTGTGTGTTGTCTATGCTTGCTATGCTCTAGAGCATAGCAAAGCATAGCAACTATAGTGCTAGAGCGTAAGAGCTACAGTGCCCAAGCATAGCAGCTATAATTCTAGAGTGTGACACAACACTTAGAAAAATTTCTATAGCTTATGTCATGATTCTAACACTTAGCTAAATTTTGCAAATCTGGAAGTTGGAGCTGACTACACTCAACACTTAGAAAAATTTTGGCAAAGTGTCATCATTTTGACACATAGCCAAATTTGTAGTCAAAACATTGAGACCCAAAAGTTTGTGGTGTTTCAATCATCCCTCTTTGTTGATGTTTGGAGGAGTGTCCTACGAGATGTTGATAAAGAATTGCAAAACACCATAGTAGACATGGCACCAACATCGCTCATTGATACTAGATCAGGTGTCATTCCACCATGTTCAGGAGTGCTGTGGATAAGGGTATGTAGGATTAAAGTGTGTAGGTAATGTGTAGGCAATGTGCTATAGAGATGAAATGCAAGTAGAGGAAATAAAATGCAAACAGTGTATCTTGATGTAAGATGCAAAGTCAGCATGGCTAACGATGACCATGGCATGAAGTGGCTTGCCCTTCAAATATTGACCTCTCATCAGAGTGCTCATGAGAGAATCAAAGTTGATTCAAGGCTAAGCTAGTTGCGAAACTGTAGTGTTGTCAATTTGCTTAGGGATGTGATTTTTCTTATTTTCCTTTCTTTCTTTCTTTTTATTTTTTTTATTTTTTGCTTTTTTTTTTGCTTTTTTTTGAGGTGAACCCTTGTTATATTTGGCTTACTATTGAATGCTAGCTACAAGGTGTGGGCCATCAGGTAGATGGTCTTTGCTTTGATGCAACTACATCGTGTCTATAGGAAAAGTGTTTCCTCCCCATGATGAGTTGCATTACATTTGCTTTGGCCTTGACTAGCCAATAGAGGCTCCCCATGGGATAAGTTGTGTTACATCCACCTTGGGTTCTACGATTGATGTGAAAAGGATGCCACATGCATCACAGTGCATATGCATCAGAGGGATGTGCAATCATGAGTATATGGGGGATGAGAGACTATTGGGATGAAGGAATGGATGTGTGGAGTCTGTAACAGGATGAGGGGGATGTGTACTCTTAAGTGGCTTAACTAGTTGAACCATGCACATTGAAGCGATGTGGCAACTTACTACTATGATGAGATGCATCTTTGCATGACCACCTCCAAGGCTTCATCTTGCAAACACAAATCCAAGAAGACAAGAAAACCACACAACATGAAATGCAAATGCAAATATCAAATGTGAAGATGCTGCAAGTGTTGGATATGAATATGCTACAAATGCATTAAATGTTATGCTAGTTGTAACTACTCAGGAAGCCAATGCAAGTGCTAGGGCAATGATTTTGCAAGTCTTCTAAAGGTTGCAGTAATGGTAGGTGCTCCAAAAGGTGAGAAAAATGATGGAAGGCAATGATCCTATGAGTACCCCAAGGATTTTACCAATGGTAGGTGCTCTAATAGATCAAAAACATGCCAGTTTAAAGTCCTAATAGATTGTAAACCTATTTTAAGGTCCCGGTAGATCATGATGTGCTAGTTTATAGTCCTAGCAAATTGTTGGGGTGCTAGTTTAATGTTGTAGTAGATGGTAGATGTTGTGCTAGTTGAATGTCATGACCTAGGATTCCTCTATGACAATGAAATCTATGCTGGTGGGGAATTGCTCTCCTACTATAAAGGCTAAGTTGATTATACCCCTCATGATGATGCATGATCCATTGAAGGATTTTAGACACATGGTTTTGGTTGGCCTAATTTTTTCTACTAGGTCTAGCTTTTTGATGATAAAGCACAGAACTATGTTTGTTGCTACACCATTATTGACATGCACTTTGTAGATTGTGCACTACCCAACACGTATGCTAATGGAAAATGGAGTTATAGTAACCTCCCATTGTTTGAGGTTGACCTTCACTACATCAACATCATTGCATGGATGGTGTTCTCATCTACAAGGATGTCCTCTATAATAGGAATGGAGGCCAACATCCGAGCCAACACTTGGTGGTGAGTAGATGAGGTCATGACGAAGTCATACAAGCTCAACATTGTGTTCTTTTACTTGAGAATTTTTTTTACCTAGGTTAGTGTAGTTATGAAGCTCTTTGTATTGGCTGTAGTGTTGGCCTTGACTTCCTCCATGCAGCTTGAGAGATGCATCTCTTGTAGGGTGGACTTGGGCTTAGCTTTCTTGGCCTACCTGGGGGTAGGGGTCCTAATGTCCAGCTATTGCTTGTTGGTTATGGCCTTTGCTTTGGCCATGGGGGTTGTGAGACACTCATTCATCCTCTTGTGCTACCATTTGGTAGGCCTACCCAAGTTGCTGGTGGGGTTAGCCCTTGAAGGAGGAGAGATTGAGACATTGCCCATTGTTGGCCTTTGGGTAGGTGAGGGGCCATCATGTTGTAGCACCCGTATGATAAATGGTGGTTTAAGAGTTGTTGTGGGTCCAACTCATTGTGGAACCTTGATTACGAAAGGTTTCTTAGTGGTTGTTGTTGCTACATCATGCTAGTTTAACATCTTAGTGGACAGTTGGTTTGGTTGCCTGTTTAATGTCATAGTGAATAATTGTTGTGGGACCTTGATCATAGAGGGTGTTGTGGGTGCCCCAGGTGGCACTTTGATAATAAAGGAGGGTCTCTTACTTGTGGAGGCTAAGGTGATCCTTGCCTTGTTGGGAGGCACATGGATCATAAAAGGTCATTGCATAGGTTTAGAATTACCACCTATGATGATGGAGTTCATGACATAAGGGGCATCATCTATGTTAGATTGGCTTACTACATTGAGCACCAGTTGGCCTCATTCTATCATTATTTCTAGGTCATCTTGCAAAGCATGATAGTTTTATGTATTATGACTAGACATTTGATGGTAATGAAAATATTGATTCAACTTAAAGTGTTATGGCACTAGGGGCTCATTTGGTACTACTAAGGTGGGGTTCCTTAGTAGTTCACAGTACCTATCATGTTTTTGGTAGACAATCTCTGATACATATTTGTATTGGATTTGCCTAACTTTCAGGAGTTACTTTAGTAGTTTGGAGGGTTTCATTGGTAGTGGTGTATACTTTGAGTGATCCTTGCACTCAAAGATGGACCTTGGGGTGGACCCTGCAAATGTAAGTGAGTTGGTGCCAAAGTTGGTAGCTTTGTGAGCTAGCTCCTTGGGCTACTTAGCTATCAGGCCCCAGTTGGTTTCTTTTGTACTTGTGGCCACTATTGCCACTATTGCATTTTGCTTACACACATGTTGATTTCTAAAGACCATGTAGGCTGGGTCATTGTTGGCTTGTGTTACCTCCTCTATGTCCTTCGTTTGGGCAAAGGCTTGGCTAAGGGACTTCAAGGTTAGGTAATACAGTTTGGACTTGATGAAGTCATTCATTACACCCTTGAAAATGGCTAGTAGGTATGGCTTTGCTAGGGGTTCATGCAGTTTACTCAATGCGGTGTTCTAGCATTGAAGGAATTTTAGCACTATCTCTAGGGATCCCTACTTGACCTCCATGAGTTGGTCGAGGGTTACTTTAGGCTTTAGGTTTTACTTGAAGCATGTCATAAAGTAGCTTATAAAATTCTCCAAATAATAGATTAAGGCCTTGGATAGTGCATGATACCAGTCTAAGGCCTTGCTAGTGAGTGACATGGGGAACATGCACATGATGGTATGTGGCCAGGCTTGAAGGAGTAGGCACTCAGATCGAAATGTGACCAAGTGTGTGTTGTGATCCCCTTTACCATTGTACTTGGTAAATTGAAGTAGTTGGACCCCAATTAGGAGAGTTAGGGATGGGACCATAGGACTTATAGGGTCATTTTNAATTAGGAGAGTTAGGGATGGGACCATAGGACTTATAGGGTCATTTGNTTTTCATACTTAGCATTTTCTACATTTCCATACTTAGCCAAATTTTCATAGTTCATACTTAGCAAATCTTCTACAGTTTTACACTTAGTCAATTTTTTGCAGTTTCCATACTTAGCCATTTTTCTACATTTTTACACTTAGCTATTTTTCTACATTTTTATACTTAGGCATTTTTTTGCTACTGGTAGAATTATGCATTTTTTTGTAGTTCTTAGAGTTAGCTGGTTTTTGTAAATAGCAACACTCATAACTCGATTTGTGAACATGAATCTAGATCAACCTTCCATGTTGATGTCTAACATATTTGACATCATGATCCACCCAAAGCATGCCATGCTAAGCCACAAATAATACAATTTTGTTTGTGCCAAAATCCAAGTAGGATTACCAATGGATTGCCTTGACTTAGAGGCAAAATAGGACTATGAACAAGTCCATCTAGATAGATGGAAGTACAACCCCTCCTTGTTTGACGTAATCCCAATCATGGAGTCCTACCATCAGCTATTGTTCCAACTCATCTATGAAAATGAGCATGATGTAGGGACAACCTACAAGGAAGCCTCACAGGAGGAAGAAGATGAGTTTGAGGCCCACTCCAAATGTGAGAGTGCCCTCTACACCATCTTCCAATAACTGCTCCATAGTACAACCCTCCTTTGTTCAGTCTACTTGTCCTCTCCAAGATGGTGACCAAGNGGACTCCATGATTGGGATTACGTCAAACAAGGAGGGGTTGTACTTCCATCTATCTAGATGGACTTGTTCATAGTCCTATTTTGCCTCTAAGTCAAGGCAATCCATTGGTAATCCTACTTGGATTTTGGCACAAACAAAATTGTATTATTTGTGGCTTAGCATGGCATGCTTTGGGTGGATCATGATGTCAAATATGTTAGACATCAACATGGAAGGTTGATCTAGATTCATGTTCACAAATCAAGTTATGAGTGTTGCTATTTACAAAAACCAGCTAACTCTAAGAACTACAAAAAAATGCATAATTCTACCAGTAGAAAAAAAATGCCTAAGTATAAAAATGTAGAAAAATAGCTAAGTGTAAAAATGTAGAAAAATGGCTAAGTATGGAAACTGCAAAAAATTGACTAAGTATAAAACTGTAGAAGATTTGCTAAGTATGAACTATGAAAATTTGGCTAAGTATGGAAATGTAGAAAATGCTAAGTATGAAAATGCAAAAAAAAATGCTAATTATGAAAGTTTTTGAAAATGGCTAACTTTGGTGCTATGCTCACTACACTAGAGCCAACTACGCTCTCTACGCTAAGAGCCAACTACGCTCTCTACGTTGAGAGCTAACTACACTCTCCCAAGCACCCAAAATTTTAGTTAAGTGCAAAAGATGCACTTTGGTTTTTGTCTAGTGGGGTTCTAGGGGAACCAATGATAGGGTCTAACCTATACCAACTAATGGTGGACAGAGCACATGGGACAATAATCAGAAAATGAAGAAGGAAATGGCAAGGCCCTCCTTCTAGCACCAGAAAACTGTACTAACCGGAAACGTGAATTGTTGGAATCACCAAGGGGACAACAAATGCATAGCCTTAACCTTGCCTCCATGTGATAGCCTTGTTGGAAATAGACATAGATCACCCTAAATAGTCTTATTGATTGAATAGGAACTTTACTAGTTGCAATCGAGGTATTAGATGCAACTAGGGGTGGTGTGGTTAACTGAAATGCAAATGCAAATAATGTGAAATAGAGCTAAGTGTTAAAGTAGTATTTCATGGTGTAAAGTGTAGAGCATAGCCATAGAATGGGGTGAGTGTAGCCAAGGGTTTTGATTGAGATGAGAGTGTCAAGCTATGGAGACTACTGCTTGAGCATAGTACAACATGACGACATGTGAAAAAGTGCAAAAAGATGCAATAAAATGCTAGAAATAGGAGAGAGAAATGGAACATTGCCCCACATGGGAGCATAGCTAACTCCAAAAGAGTCTCAGAAGGTACACAATGTACAATAGGTGCAGTGGGAACATAGTCATAATCTCGGTGGTGTCAAGTTGTGAAGTCTGGTGCTCGTTGTGATGAACTATTCCTACTAGGATGGCCACTGCTATGTATCATGTGGTGTTCTATAGGGTTGCAATAGGGCTGTAGTGTACCATCAAATTCAAGGCTACAATGGGGCCATGGTGTTCCATGTGATGTAGGGTTACAATGGTTTTTCCATGTATCATGCGATGCAGGGGTGCAATGGGGCCATAGTGTATCTTGTAGTGTAGGGTCGCAATGGGGCTATGGGATACTATGTGGTGTAAGGATGCCTCTTTGCTAGTGTGGTGTGCTCTAGATCTCATTTATCCTTGGAGCTAAGTGCTAAGATGCCAAAACACCAAATGCAAAATAAAAGTGCCAACTGTCCAACTGGTGAAAAATGGAAGTCAACCCCTAAAACATTTGGGCACAGGGGTATTTATAAGGCTAGGGTTAATGCAAAATGTAGATCAGTTGCCATGTGGTAGTGTGGTAGGTCAAAATATTTAAAAATATTTCTAGGTCTAGAGGTGACCAAAAAAATTTGAAAAATTTTCTAACTTTAGCTACTAAGCTCACCTCGTGTTATGTGTAAGACATAGGATGCTACTCGAGAATAAGGCGTAGCATGAATGATTAGAAGAATTTGGTAAAAATTGTAGTCCTTGTTCTTACTATGCTAGCTACACTCTGGGGCATAGTAGGAGGCGTAGCCTCAGGAGTTAGAAAATTTGCTAAATGCCTCTTCCATGTTGAGCTAGCTTAACAGCTACTAACTTGACACTTAGGCAAAACTAGCCATTGAGGTGATAGCTATGCTCTAGAGTGTAGTAGGGGCAATGGGAGTGTAGCACAACACTTAGAAAAATTCTACAAAACTAGCCATTTTTATGTTGGCTACACTTGCTACAAGCGTAGCAAGAGTGTAGCAACTACAGTGCCAAAGCATAATAGTTACAATGCTAGAGCATAGTAGGTATAGTGCTAGAGCGTAATAGCTACAATGCTAGAGCATAGTAGCTACAGTACTAGCGTGTAACAACTACAGTGCTAGAACATAGCAGCTATAGTGCTAGAGCATAATAGCTACAGTGCTAGATCATAGTAGCTACAGTGCTAACATGTAACAACTATAATGCTAGAACATAGCAGCTAGAGTGCTAGAGCTTAGCACAACACTTAGAAACATTTTTGCAGCTTGTCTCATCATTCTGACACTTAGCCAAATTTTACAAATTTGGTAATTGAAGCTGACTACACTCAATACTTAGAAAATTTGGGCAAAGTGCCACCGTTTTGACACTTAGCCAAATTTATAGTACATCAAGACTCGAAATTTTATGATGTTTTAGAAAGTAATGTAATTGATAACTACCTAATCATGCAAAGGTGGATATTAGAAAGGTAAGAATGTGAGCCAATTTTGAGCCTTAATAGGCCATGGATTGCCAATTTAAGGTCTTAGCAGACTATGTTTTGCTAGTTTAAGGTCTTAGTGAACCATGATTTTTGTAAGATGCATTAGTTCAAGCTAGGAAAAGAGTGTTTAGATCATGGCATTGAGCTAGGTGTTTCCTGGGCAACCAAAAAAATATTAGAAATTTTCTAAGTGTAGGATTGTTAGAAAAAATTTAGAAATTTTTTCTAACTCTAGTCACTATGCTCACCCCTTACTATGCTTGCCCCCTCTTGCTACACTCCACAAGAAACTAGTGAAAATTTGCCCAAGTTTGGGAGCATGGGTATGGTAGGTGGCACATTTAATTACCCTAGGAGGTTATATATGCATGATTTATTGAGAGTAAACTATCATTTTTTCAAAGTGTAAATGAGAAATTATAGATCATAGTGCAGTTTGAAGTGACAACTAGAGCGTAGCATGTGTAGTGCAGCAACCTGAGTGTAGCACTAGGATGATGCATCATAGTGACCATTAACACCCTAGACTTACTAGTGTGGAAGAGGGAAGGCAAGCCCTAGAATGCCTACCATGGATGTAGGTGGAGGAGAGGAGAGCATCACTATTTGCTAGGTATGCTCACTACACTTGTCCCTTTTGTACCATTTTTCTTCGCATTTTGGCTTTTCTTTCTTGCATTGGGGTTTTGGTCATGGGGTGGCCTACATTGGCAAGGACTGTTTCGGCCTTGGCCACTTTGGTAGCCATGGCCAGGAGGAGAAGACGCATGCATAGGTTATGGATCTTTGTCTCTATTGATATGTTATTTTATTGTGATTGTCTTCATTGATTATCTATAGTGAGTGGGATGAGGGGCAACACATGGGCTATGAGGGATTTGGTACATTTAAGGGACGTGATGCATGGAGGCAAGGGAGAGGAAAAAGAAACAAGGATTTTGCCCTAGTAGTGGACTAAGATTTTTCTCTCTGGGGCCATGCAATGTGCAAGACATAGAATGGAACAAAAAATCGTTGTATCTAGGGTGTGTGTGACTAAGGTTTCTTTGTCTCTTTCTCTTCTTTCTTTTATTTTTCTTTATGTTGGTGCATGGGTGAGGGTGATTGGCTAATTGAGGCAAGGGTTATGACTAACATGGCTATTGCTAGGGGATAGGGCTCTACCTTGACTTATTTTGTGATGGAGGAAAATATAGGGCAAGGGTAAATGGGGGATTGGACATCGCAAGGATACATGGAAACAAGCCATAGGGTTGAGGGAAGGGATGGTGGTGCAACCACAGGGGTAGTAGCTATGGAAAGGGGATGAATGGGGCTAGGGAGATTGTGTAGGCCATGACCATGGTAGGTACCCAAGCACATGTTATTGGTGCATGATGACACTGGGTGGTATAGTGAAGGAGACATGATAATGAGGCTCAAGTGCTAATGACTATGCACCCTAGGGAGTGCGGCTAACACTTGTCTTAGATGCAATGGGATGCTATGCTCTGAATTTTTTTGTCAATTTTTGGCTTATTTTGGATATAGAATTTTTTTTTTGATTTCTTGGCTATGCTCCCTAGAGAGTGTAGAAGATAATTAGATTTTTTTCAGATATCTTACTACATTGCCTAGAGTTAGAAAAATTTTAAGAAAATTTGAATAAGAAGTAAAAAACCAGAACACCAAATGCGTAAGATGCCAAGTGCAAAAAATGTCAATGGTATGAATGCCTTACATGAAAAAAAATGCTAAATGCATGAAAGCTATGAAAAATACTTATTTTGCAAGTTGGACATATGAATGTTAGAACATGAAAATTGGGACATATTATGATTCATGTGTAATGAGCCCATAACTAGTGGTGATTAAGTAGGTGGCCTAAGACTAGGCCCTAGGAGTATTCATCCCTTAGCCAGAATCTAGATCATGTTCAAATTATCTTGTTATAATAAGATCAATACCATTTTCATTGCCATGCACATGCATACAATCTTCCAGAACCCACCTAGGATTATGCTAGAGGGTAAGTGCTATTGCTTTTTGTGATACTCATTCTCATTAGCTATGCTAGATTTGCTAACTATTAACTATGATGATGAAGGACTCCACAATGAGATAGGGGTTCTCGCTTTGACCCATACCATGCTAAAGGTGTTTTCCTCTAGTCCAAGCTTTCAGTAGGCAGTTATTGAATAGGTGGGAGAGGACTTAGAGAACTACCCCACCTAGTACCCAAAGACATTTGAGTAGTGTCAGACCTACAATTGGCTTGATGAGGGATGGGCTAGCAGTAAGCCCATCTTTAGAGAGCTTATTGTGTCACCACCTACATCATGCATGCCATTTATTCCATGTGAGTATTCATTATGTTAGCTTGGCTCTTATTTCTTATTCTAATGCATGCATTAACTACATGGTGCTAATGTTGCATTTGCCTATGTTATAACTACCATTACTTTAGGATAGGTAATAGTGATCACCATTGGCCATAATGAGGCCACCCTCATTATGAAGTATGGTGATGTGGAGGGGGCATAGGAGTGGTTGTGCTATCAAGCCTTAGAGGCTTTCACTAGTTAGCTTATGCATGCTAGGTTGAGGTTCAAAGGCTTTACCCTCTTTTTTGTTCCTATGCCTTTCCTAAGATACTCTCCCAAGGAAAGGTCCATGGAGTAGAGCAGGCATGAGTGATGTAAAAAGTTATAGAGGAGGGTACTAGGTTTAACTGGGCCTCTTTTATCGTACAAGATTACAAGTAGAGATTATCAGGCTTCACCACAACATCCATGCAAGATTTCACTTTCACTTTTCATTCTTCATATCCTATCTACAAAGGCTTGTGGAGTTCCTAGTGATTAGGGATAGTGGGTGTTGGATTATTTAGGATCGCATGTAGTTGTCCAAGCCATGGATTAAGAATTTTTTCATCACCACTCATGCATAGGACCCTCTAAAGGGGATTGAGGAGTTGTATTCAATTACGATGAAGGCACATCTAGGGAGGTCATAGTCACCATATTCCCATGACAACACAGGCGAGGTTCCACTAATGATTGTTGGTGACGTGAAGAGGGTGGAGCCGTATATCACAAAGATGGTGGGGTCCTTCAAGGTAAAGTTCAAGAGGCCATACCCAATAGAGGATACTATCCCTACACTTGGACATGCAAGTATCAAGAAAGTTCACCTCAAGATACCCACACTTTTTTTGGTGTTTGCAAGTTAGTGCACATCATAGATGCATTTGGCTTTTATATATATATATATATATATATATTTGGTTTATTATTCTATACTAATACTATTACACTATGTGAGTCAGGCAAGAGGGCTACTAAAGAAGAAGTAGCAACCATAGCAGGAGCACCAGACACAACCCCTTCTTAAGTTGAAGAGGAAGTAGCTTGCAAGGAGGAGCCACCAGAGGCCCTAAAGATCTTCCACAAATTTGATGAAAAGGGGCTATTTCACCTTGAGTATGACTTTTCCAACCTCTTTAATGATGTGCAAATGGAATTACCACTTGCACTAACATTCGAGGGTTTACTTAGTAAGCACTTTGTGTTATTGTCTACTTTTGTCTTTTGCTCTTAAGCCTTTAACTACTAAGTTATCGCTAAGTTTTTCATTGTGTTTATATTGTAGCTTCAAACTTTCCTGCTAGTGATTTACTACTAGTGCATGCCCATCACATGAAGCCATGAGTAGAAATACTAGATAAATTTACCTTCATGGAAGGCATCGTGGAGGACATAGTGGACTGCATACAGTAGGCAGATCCCAAACTTAGTATGCATGTCATTTTTCCTAAATTGTTTTACCGATTCTATGGCTTAGTCTATTGCTAATATTGGTTTGTTCATTGTATATTAATAGGCTCTAAGCTTTCCTGGGATCCAAATCAAGCAACTCACATGGATGTCATTCCTAAGTATCCCCCTGAGGTGGAGCAAGTGCCTTGTCATGTGTATGAGATGGTGGGCAAGTGCATACTTTCCAGTGTGAAGGCATTATGGACCTGTAGGTGCTCAAATGAGCACCTATTGAAATGTGTGTACTAGCTTTAGGAGGTAGTGGCAAGCCTGACCAGAAAGAATGAGGACCTTCGATTCCATTATGATTTCTTGTTAGCTCGGGCATAGAAAGATGGTACCTAATGAACATCAGAGATAGATTACACTAGGTACTAGTTAGAAATCTATGGTAAGAATGAGGCTACCTAAGAGATTGTTGAGTAGAGGTTGCAAATGGATATGCTCTCTTTAAAGAATGAGGAGTGGAATAGCTTTGGTGCCAAGGTGTGTAGATGAGGGCATATGTAAAAGGACAACATGTGCCACTACAAGCGGGAGCGGTGTAATGACGGAAAACATCAATCGCTGGAAACACCAACCGAAAGTCTGTATACACAGTTCTAACTCTAGATCCGTGCAAGGGCTGTGCTGGGGAAAAAAATCCGAGGTGCCCTAAATGGTCTTTTCGATTAGACAGGGACTTACTTGATCAGTAAAAATTTTGGTAATATTTGGACGATAAAATGACGATTTTTTATGAGAAGATATAATATTGTTAACTTAGCAAATAATTGAAAATGATGTAATCGATTTAAAGCAATTTGTAAGATTCGTGTAAAATGGGGGACAAGAAATTAGATTTAGAATGTGGGCAATCCCAAGATCTAGGATTCAACTCACAAAAAAAATATATTAAGTACAACGATTATAGGTAGACTTCGATTTAGGCAAAGCACGTGTCAACAACAAGGAAGTTTTTTAAAGAAGAAGCAAGCAAAGGTCGATCTACCTTGTTCTAGCAAATCTGGGTATAAGAAGATCAGACCTGAAGCAGAATTTCCATCAACCAGCTATCTCTGATTGAAGATTCTTGCCAATTAACTTCGATATTCTTTCGATTACTAATCCTCTTTGTTCTCTTATTAGTCCTTGCTAAAAGATTTCAACGATTACCAACGGAAGGAAAAATCACTCACAGAGAAAATTTTTTCAAATCTTAGGAGAAATTTTTGCCAACCCCTTGATCTTTGTCAACTGTAGCATTTATAAGGTTAGAGTTAGGAAAAAAACATGATTTAGATGACGCATGTCTTGAACCTACAAAATGTTGTTGACTTGATGTGTTTGTTGTTGAAGCTTGCGGTGCCATGCTGTATTACACTCTGAAGTGCAATGCATTGTAAAACACTCTTGTTTGGAGTTTTTTGGTGACAAACTATTCTTAGATTAAGCTGGGATATGCTAAAAAGCATATTGTAGTGCGTGAACTACTAATATTTGAATTGTGCTATCTCCTTCATTTCTTGTATTACACTGCATCATTTTAGATTGTGCTGCATCTCGCTAGATTACGTTTCATCTCGCTAGATTACGCTTCATCTCGCTAGATTACGCTGCATAGCATAATTCAGCGTAAAATAATGAACCCGCAAAAAATTGAACTGTTTTTGCCATGCTTCCTCTATTTCTGATCAATCCTTCCAAGGTTTATTACGCCACGCTATGTAATGCAGCATAATAGGCACCTTAACTAAGAAAGAAAATTTTCTAAAATGCACAACATGTTGCAGATCATTTCCTAAACCTTAAGACTTTTGCTAGGTTGTCAAAGTCTTGAATTTTTGTCATCTTTGATGTTGCAATGGACTACCTTTTGACATTACGTTGCGTAATGTGACGTTATGCTATGTTGTGTAATGCAGTGTAGTATGCCAAAAGTTAGGATTTTTCAAACATGGAAAACTCGCAAAGTTGAAGGTTTGCCACTGTGCACCCATCGCCTTTTTCTGTCTTCTAAAATTTATTTATGCTATGCTACGCAATGTGGTAGGATAGACCTTTAACCAAAAAGGGAACTTGCTATGCCACGCCTTGTCACGACTCCTTGCCTAAATCGCTAGATTTTGCTGAACCATTCAAGCCTCAAAGTTTTTATGGTGTTTCAATGGCCCCTCTTTGTTGACATTTAGAGGGCTTGCCTGAAAGACGTCGAAAAAGAATACTAAATACTAGAAGGTAAAGGCATCAACAGTGTTCATCGGAGATTGCTCAAATGTCGCTTTGTCAAACCTAGAAGTGCAAAGGCAGGGGAGGGAAGAAAGCATAGAAGGGATTTTACTAAAGTAAGAGGAGGGAGGTTCGGGGAAGACTTAATCATGTGAACATGAAAATTTTGTGAACAAGTCACTACATCCTTCTGTGAATGTATTTTCAAGAAGTTACGCTATCATACTATATATGAGGGGCTTGCACAGATGAGTTGTGTTACACCCGCATGGCCTTGATGGGTTGTTTACATCCATTTTACCAAGCTTTGCCCTGTTTTTTTTTGGATTTCATTCCACTAGGCGAGTTGTGTTACGCCAGTTCATGGACATGATGATGCGAAATAATTTGATTGAATGTTCATGCTCTGTATAAGCAAAGAAGAGGGTAAAGGCGATCGTGAGGACAAGGGAAGGGGAAAGCAAAGTAAGGTATCCGATGGAGGGAGAGGTAGGGTTTGCACTCCTAAGTAGCCAGGCTAATCTAGGTAGCCACTTCAGAATGCCATGATGCTTCACCTTCTAATGAATGCATTCCTGATCAACCCTGTTGTAACAAGTAACCTACAAAACATAATAAAGAGCAAAGCACAAAAGCAATCATCCTAATTGCTAAGGAAGGAGGCTGTTGAAACAACCATCATCCAAAGAGAAAAGGAGAGCATAGGCCATGAAATGAGGACCATCACAAGGAGCAAGGGTCCCAATGTTGATGCCACAGTTCATGAAGCTACTGTCGACAGCCAGATTCATCTTGCTCAAATGACTAGGCAAAGAACAAGTTAGATGAATCTTCTAAGCTGGAGTCTAGTGACGGCAATGGATGGAGGTTGCTGAGACTATGGATGACCATGGTTTCTTTAGGGCCCCAAGCAATGAAGTTGATCCTAGGAGTTGCAACTACAAAGCGGCTGTCATAGCAACATCTCCAATGGGTCAGTAGTATGCCTTTCGGCATGTCCGAGTAATCAGTAGGATGTCGGTGCGGTAGCGATGTTGCTTCTATTCCAACACCTTACCCGTTCCATCTGGTAGGGATGCAGGCAAGAGTGATCATGCTTGCTTGCTTTCTAGATTATCTATTGATGGATTCTAGTTTTGAGTCCTGGTTGACTATTATTGCTGGTTTTAAGCCTTAGCAGTCCGTGATCCCAATTTAACGTCTAGGCAAACTGAAACCTGCTAGTTTTACGTCGTAGCGGATGGTGGAAGAACTAGTTTATGGTCCTAGAAAACCATGCTGTGGGTGTCAGTTTTATGTCGTGACCTAGAGATAAGTCTGTGCTAGTTTAGCATCTCAGTAAATGTGTGCTTACCTTGCCAGTTTCACGTCATGGCAGACGGTCGGAAACTTTGTTGGTTTAGCATCTTGGCAGACGCGTGCAAGAAATGCCAGTTTTACGTTGTAGAGGACATGTATAACTTTGTCAGTTTTATGTCGTAGCGGACATTTGTTACCTTGCATTTGAACTGAGTTGATATTTAGATGTAGTACTACTTAATATATAAATGATTCACTGGATTTGATAACTCGTTGCCATTGATATATGCTAACTTGAATGCTTCATTGCCGTATGCACTGATGACCAGGAAAAGGCGTTCCCAGTTTGCAGAGAATTTGCCTACTAGTTCATGAATGGCCTTGAGAACTAAGTCTCCTTTCTTGATCGATCATTGATGTAGATTGTGCCAATGCTTCTATCTCTATTTTTCTTGATTTCTTTCGATGGTGTCGAGCATCTAGATGTGCTTCTCTTCTACTGAGTCTAAATCCACGATTCTAGACTCGTTGTGCTGAGTCTCATTTATAACCATGGAGAGGACCATTCACAATGAGCGAACCTATAATTCTAAGGGAAACACTACTTCGGATCCATAGACTAGGCTATAGGACATCATGTCTGTAGCTGTTCTGCATGTCGTACGGTACACCCATAGTACGTAGAGGATTTTTTCATGCCATCGTTTTTATTGTTGCTGAGCATCTTCTTAAGTAGATTGATAATTACCTTGTTTTCTACTTCTTCTTCACCATTTTCTTATAGATAATGGGGTGAAGAAAAATATTTCTTGATACCAAGATTATCGTAAAAAGATTTGGTTTCTGTACTACTAAATTTTGGCCTGTTGTTAGTCACAATAGTCATAGGGAGTCCAAATGTAGTTACTATATTGTCCAAGATGAAATGGCAAACTTGTTGAGATGTAATATTTTGTAGGGGGGTAGCTTCAACCCACTTTGTGAAATACTTAGTGACAGTGATAATGAAACTATGTCCTGCGAAAGATTTACGTGCGATGGGACCTATGATATCTAGTCCCCATCATTGGAATGACAAAGTAATCTGTGTAGTGTGTAACTTGGTTGGTAACACATGTATTAGGTTTACGTAACGCTGGCACGTATCACATGTCTTAACTTTGGTAAGGCAGTCTTTTTCCATGTATGGCCAATAGTACCCTAGGTGTCTGATTTTAGCAACCATGGCTCGCGGGGCTACGTGTCCTCCACACAGCCCCTCGTGGACTTCGTTAACTATTTTCTATGCTTGGTCATTATAAATGTAGGTTAGAAATACCCCATTGAAAGAGTGTCTATAGAGAGTACTATCTCCAATGATGACGTATTGCCTGGCACGTTTGCGCACTGCATCTTTTTGTGCATGCATTAGCTCGTGTGGTGGTTCACTATGCCAAAGGTAAGTTTGAATGTTGTCATACCATTCTGGCATTTCTCTCATGTTTAATGAATAGATTTATGCTGCTTGAATGATAGGATCTGTACATTCCATCATTAAAGTAGGCCAAGTGGAAAACAAGTGTGGTGGTACACTTAGTGCTAGTGTGGCCAGTGCAGTGGCCATAGCATTTTCGTGACACGACACGTGTTGGGTATCGATTGTCACAAAATGTTTCAGGAGATCTTTAGCCATATCACAATAAGGCTGTAGATGCATAGCTTTGCAGGCATAGACTCCTGTGATTTGATTGATGAAGAGCATCGAATCACCTCGGATTGCCAGGTGTTGAAAGTTGAGTTCTCTGCCTATCAACAATCCTTTCAGGAGCCCCTCATACTCTACCACATTGTTCATACAAGGGAAGGCCAGGCGGTAAGCCAGTGGATGCACATCCTTAGGAGAAAGTGTAATGATGGTGGTAGTACTTCCGTCTCTAGTAGTTGAAGCTTCGTCGAAGTATAACGTTGCTTCGAGGCCTATTGATACAGGGCTTGAACTATGCACATGCTCATCCGGAAATTCTGGCTCTATCGTAGCTTGATCGTTACTAGGCGATGTTGCTAGTTGGTTAGCTATAGCCAAATCTTTGGTGTATGACTGGCCAACATAATGTAAATCAAATTTGGCCATGATAGCCTTCTAGCGAGCTATCCTACTACTCTCATACAAGCTATTTGAAAGCTTGGAAAACATTTTTTTTGCAAATGATATTAACCTGACTGCAAGAAAGGTAATGCCTACATTTTTTAAGTGCAAAAACCAATGCCAAATAGTTATGCTCCACTTCATTGTACCTTGTTTCATATGTAAATAGAGCATGACTAAGATAATAGATAGGGGCTTCTGACCCATTGTTCCTTTTTTGGCATAGTAACACAACTATAGACACTTCTGAGTTTGCTAGAAAAATGTAAAAAGGCTGATCCATTTGTGGTAGAAAAACCGTTGGTAAGTGTTGCAGCTCCTTTTTCAAGTTGTCAAATACATGCTGGCAGTTATCGGTCCATTCAAAATTAACACCCTTCTTAAGGAGATGTTGCATGGGATGTAATTTATTTATTAACTTCAAAATGAACTGCCTAATAAATTGTAGTCTTCCTTGCAACCCACGTAGTTCTTTAAAATTTGTAGATGGCGTTAAATCCACAATGGCTTTGACCTTGTCAGGGTCGACTCAGATGCCAGTCTTTGACACTACAAACCCCAACATGCGTCAGGTTTTGACTTCGAATACGCATTTCTTTGGGTTGAGCCATAAATCATGCTTAAGACATCGTTTAAGGACTAAATCTAGATCATCTGAATGATCTTCCGACTTTACAGACTTGACAGCTATGTCATCCACATAGTCGTTCAATCTCTTTAAGAGGTAATCGCTAAAGATGTATGTGATAGCTCGTTGATACGTTGCTCCAGCATTTTTTAGCCCGAAGGGAATCATAGTATAATAGAAGGTTCCCCAGGGCGTCATGAATGTTGTGGTCAATTGGTGCTCAAGATTAATATGAATTTGATTATAACCTGAGAAACCATCCATAAAAGATAGAAGTGCGTGACCAGCTATTATGTCGATCAGTTGGTCGATACTCAGTAATGGGAAATTGTCCTTAATTATGGCTTTATTCAGATCCTGGAAGTCTATGCAGATGCATATGCCTCCCATTTTCTTAGAGACAACTACGATGTTGGACACCTAGTCTGAGTAGTCGACCGCATGAATGAAACCAGCCTGATACAACTTAGTGATTTCATTACGCATTGCTAGCGCTATCTCTAGCTTAATCTTTCGCACCTTCTGTCTAATTGCTTTGATGCGTGGGTCTAAAATTATGTTATGCTATATTAATCTCGGGTCTAATCCCAACATGTCTTCGTGTGACCACGCAAATATAGCAACGTTGTTTTGTAGCACTTGTGTTATGTCACTTTGCATTTGTTGGTCTAGGAGGGAACTAACCCTAAGAGTTTTATTTTCACCCTTGTGCGTGATCATAGGGACCTCACTGAGAGGGTCCTTGGTTACATCACCAGCCACCAAATCAAGAGTTTGGGCTAGATATTCTGGCCAGTCTAGGGATGTTTCCAATGTTGCTATGGTTGCATCATAAAGGGAAAGATTTGTTCCTACTAGCTTGTGATTGAACTATCTAATGATCTCCCTATGCAAGCCTGTTAAGGCTAAGGGTGCGGATAAAGCTGCGTCCATTTGCGAATGGTCCTGCAAAATTTTCAAAAATGGAAGTTGTTACATTGTTTTTCTGCCAATCTGTTGAACAATAAAGTTTGTTTTTTCATTGCGTTAGAGTTGTGCATGAGAGAAGCTTCCATTTTAAAGTCTTAGTGGACCATTACAGATATGCATAGTTTGTAAAAAAAATGACGAGCTAGGCTTCCTAGATGCTAGTGTATGAAATAAGATGAAAGATGTAATGTGACATGTCTAGCATGTTGACATAATTGGATTTGAAATTTTGTATAGACCATAGTTAATGTGATCGGATTATGAGGTGATAAACTACGCATTAGTTTAGGGTCGTTTCAGACTACGATCCATACGATATCTATGAAATTAATGCCCTGATCTTCACGTTTCATGTCATACTGACACTGGTGTTTCAGGAAATTTCTGCATCGATCGGGCAGAAAGAAAAGTTAGTTTCAAGCATTTTGTTTAGAAACCAGTGGTTCATACTTAAAACAGGTTACAGATATCGTGAATTTGGATTTGGCTATAATAGAAAGGGAGCGTGAGCAAGGCATAAAAAAACAATTTTGCGAAAACTCTTTCAACTGCAACTATGGCATCAAAGGATAAAGGGAAGAATGCTAAACTGGCAAGGATTGACGAAGTGCAGGAGAGCTTGTAATAGGCTTCACAGGCCAGGGTCGAGGCTTGGAAAGTTACTCCACTCAACCGGTAGGTCACCATTCATCCTTCTACACTATTGTTATGCTTGTTGCAGCATCATAGTTATATATCTTTTTTTTCTGAATGTGCATGTTGTGTCTAGCATTAATATCTATTCACGCAGACTAAGCTGTTGTGGTTTGTGATATTACCTTTGTCTTCCCTGTTGGAGACGAACCTCATATTGTTATGAGGATTTAAGTAACGTTGACTAATATTGAGCAAACGTAGTGTATAATTGAAAAATCTAGGTATTGTACCTATGGATAGCATAATCAGGGTTTTGTTTTCTTTTCCTTTACTTCCATAATAGTTACATGTTACGCTAGGGTAATACATAGTGTTTGTTTCATTGTTGTTGTCAGAGACAGACCGTGAGCTGTTGCAAAGGTTTGGGTGGTTCTGGCCATGCATTTCTAGTGGAATTTGTAATTTTTTGGGAATCAAGAGAATCCTAATGTAGTGTGGTAGATTTTTATATCTAAATGATTTGTCTGATAGCAATGCATTTTCTTTGTTATACAGAATTATGCTAAAGCCCGTCCTAATTGTTTTGGACATTGTGGGCATCCTATGCTGCATGCATGTTCCTGCGGCCAATGTTCCTCCTCCTCATGCTTGTATAAAGGAGGAGGCGGTATGGTTCCGAAGAGGTGCATGGGGGTTCTTGCAGTTTTTGCTTCGTAATTACAGCGTAATCGTCTAGTTGCATCTACCAGGCAATGTAGCTACTGCTATTTTGAAGATACTATTGGTTGGTTCAACATAGAGCATCTTGGCATTCTTGACAGATGGCATGATTGAAACTGTGAAGGTGTAAGACCACGAACAGAGTGCCAAAGGTTTGAGGCATCTTAGCTGGATCTGGGAAATGCCCAGATTCAACTGTTATCACGCCTACAATACTCTATTCTTGGCTCATCACCTCACAACCTACTTCCATAACCCACCTGGTACCGTGCATTACGTAGGCGGGTAAGAATTTACATTTGTGTTGTTTCGATGTGTGGCAATATGCTAACTACTATTTAAATTTACGTTGAGCGTAAAGGATTCACCCATCTTCTATGATGTAGATTCTTCATCAATGATGGCGATCTCCTGGGCAATAATGATACATTTTCATTGACCGAAAGGGCTATAAGTGAATTCACTTCTATCAGCAATGTACGAGCTGCTGTCATGGGACAACTAGCATTCAAAATCCTAGAATACCTGACCCATTCTATCAACTTCTTTTCTAGATGTAGAAATCTCGAATGGCTGGATAGGAAATGGACTTTGGACCCTCCCCTCACCGTCGCAGACGTGCAAAGGAAAATCCCTCCATTTCCTTTGCCATTTGGACCTGCTAAACTTTATTATAATGATGAATTGTATCAATGTTATCATCTAGTGATGATGTATGAGGTTGTCTCATTTTTGTTACCTTGGCTTAACTATTGTTTTATGTGAGCAGTCAAGGAATCATGGGAGATTACGATCATGGCCTCCGGTCGCAAGGTAAATAGTTTCTTCTTCTATTATGATGATATAAAGAAGGCACAATGTTGGCTTGGCCATAGAGCGGCCCTAGTTATGGTAACCAATAACCTTTGGGAGGCTGGACTGATGGACCTGTTCTTGGCCATAACCCCTGATGTTACTATGGGAAAAATGTTGACCCTAGTCAACTCCTTCAGTGAAGAAGCTAAGCGTCTCTGCATACGTGTGTGTAACGTGCACGTATATTTTGACATCGATGCTCAGCTGTTTGTCGATCTCTTTGGGGTCCCCTCAGATGGCTTTCCTATAGAGGAAAAGTCGAAGAGGAGCGCCAAGTTCCAAGAAGAGATAGAGGAGTGGCTAGGGGTTAAGAAGGAAGTTAAGGGAATCCCTACTGACAGGATCGAGTTGGAGGTGGTCCATATTATTTACCCCCTTTTTCAGGCCCGGGCCTTCCCCAAGACACTCTCATAGGAGAGATTTCTCACCATAGAACAGGCAAGGATTATGTGAGAGGTCATGGAGGAGGGGATGTGATTCAATTGGGCTAGCTACTTTGCTAAAGGCTTGCACGTTGAAATGGTTAGGCTTTGCAAGAAGCTTGAGTCCTGTTTCAATGTGCATTTTTCCTTCTTCATAGCTTACTTTCGATGTTTTGTCAAATTTTTGGTAGTCCAAAAGAATGGGGTCTGGGTGCAATAAGACCACAGCCAGATTTCCAAACCATGGATTTCCCACATTTTTGACACTAGCCGGTCACAAGACCCTCTTGAAGGAATCGGGGAGTCTTTGTCTATAACGACTAAAAGTATGGTGACGCCTTGAACGTGGGGTCAAGAAAGTGTGGGTGGGGTGCTCCACTCTTACACTGGCGATGTGTCGAGGGGGAAGCACTTGGCAGCTGAAATAGTGGACTCGTCGGTGCCACGGAAGAAACCTTGTTTGACTGAGGAACCTATCGAGCCAGTACGTGGTATGAGGTAGAAGATGTAGGTCAAGGTTTGCAGGAGTAATCCTCCAGTAGGTAAGCTAAGAAATGTGCTAATAATTATAGTTATGCTGCATATAGATACTTTTGCGTTGCGTAATATTTATTGAACTAGAGCGAAATCCTGTATTAATTGAGGATGTTGTGTGACAACGAAGGAGAAGGTACTAGAATAGTTAATCCCTAAAACAGGGGCTATAGTTTTGCGGTGTGAGGAAGGGGCCCTGGCCTTGGAAGAAGAGGCTCCAGTCAACGAGGTGAGTAGTGTGCAGGTTCCTGTGCACGAGAAGGGAGCAGTAGTAGAAGATGCCAAAGTCCTTTCAGCTAAGACAGGAAGAGGTAAATGATTTGTGACTCAGTGAGGTTAACTTTTATAGCGTACTAGACTCTAGGAAATTCCTTCTAAAGGTTATATTGGTCATCATAATGTCTCAATTATTTCCTCATATGGAACTTGTTCTACATAATAGGTGACCGGGACGTACACTTGTCAATGGTGATGACTTGATCCTAGGGCAAATTTCCTAATCAATTCACCTTTATGGAAGACGTCATCCAAGATATGATTGGTTGCTTATAGCAAATCGATCCTGAAGTGGGTACGCTATGATCATTATGCAGAGGTTGTTTCATTGTGGTATTATGTTACATAATTATGCCTAATTGTCATTTTATGTTATTAGGAGCTCGACTCAGATGGGATCCGTTGAAACCTATTGATCTAGACGCCACCGAACCTCCATCGAAAGCCACCGTCGTGCCACGCAACATTTACGACGAGATGCGTAAATGTGCCATACACTTGACTCGCTCCTTGTGGGAATGTCAAAGCATGAATGAAGACCTTTGGAAGAGACTACAAAGGTCAAAGAAGGAGAGGGTGGCTCTAAGTGATGAGGTTGGGGATTTAAGATCGCGGAACAAATTCCTGCAGGCCCAGGGAATGGGTAACAAAGACTGATGAATTGCTATTGTTGACTATGCCCATTACTGGATTGTTGTTAGGAATAGTGTCTAGACTAGTCGTGAACTAGTCAAGTAGCAGATGCAAATGGATCTTCTAGCTCAGAAAAATCAAGACTGAAAGGACTTTAGCACGAGCATGCAAGAATGGGGGAAAATGCAGAAAGATCATAAACATGTCTATAAGCGGGAATGCGTTGCCTATCGTCAACATTATAGGGACTTTGCCATCGAGGCATAGTCCCTTCGACTATTCCTTGACGTTATTGGTGCTTCCAGTGCATTTGAAAAGTTTCAAGAGTAAGTGATGATAAGTGCCTTCCCAGAAAGGGAAATGTCTCTTCCTGGGGGGGAGACAACTATCCCTTCCTTCTTTCCTAAACCACCCCAATGGACTCCTATGGAGAAGGGGAAGGTCAAGGTCGGCACTAATCTAGGAGATGGGGTTTGATCTGAGCTTACTGAGGATGAAATTATGCAACATCTGTGGGTTGGCTTAGAACAAATCCCATTTGCTACTGATGTATGACCATCACAGGTGAGTTGTTGTTTTATTATGTTTTTGTCATATCTAATTTTGGTGGCGATGTCAATATACGTGTTACGTCTAATTGCAGGAACAACCTGAGGAGGTTCCTCTGCGGGATGAATATAACGTGGATGAGGGTCCTAATGAAGAGGGTTTGCAGGGGATAGAGCGTAATGATGATGATCAATGCTATGGTGAACAACCTCATACAGAAGAGCCTGGTAGGGAGGGCCTCCTTCACAAAAAGATGCCACCTGAAAAATGTGGCCCCTATGAGGACGATTTGCTCGAAGTAGAGATGGAGCTGAGGGATACAGGTGATAGTGGGGATAAAGGAGATGCATAGTGTGGCTGTATTAGTCACAGTTTTTTTTTATGATGGAACAAAACGAAAGACAATATTTTTCTTTAACACTTTAATGCAAATTTGTTCTGATTTTGATGTTATTTTTGTTTTTTTTCTTTCATGCAAAGTGTAAATGAATAGGTTTTAATGCTATGAAAAATCGCAGATAATTCTAAGCATGTAGCGTAAATGAGGTTACTAGTTTAAAGCCATTGCAGGCCACTAGATAATTCAAGTGCAAAGCGTAAATGAGATCACTAGTTTTAGGCCATTTTGGGCGTTTGACTAGTTCAAGCATAAACTGTGATTTAAATAGGTAGTTTAAAGTCATTGTAGGCCATGGATAGTTTAAGGCCATTGCAGGCCATGGCTAGTTTTAGGCCATTTCGGGCCCTGGCTAGTTTTAGGCCATTTCAGGCCCTTGCTATATGTGTGAAAGAATAAAATAAATAACACTAAGTTGCTAGTTTTAAGCCCTGGTAGGCTGCAATTAGTTTTAGGCCATTTTGGGCTATGGATAATTTAGGTGCAAAGCATACGTGATTAGTTTTAGATAAAGTTAAGAGTAACAAAGATAGCTTGTGAAAATGTTAAAAAAAAAAGCATAAGCGTAAATGGGAATAGCTGGTGGAAGCGTAAAGATATGTGCATAAATATGATAAGTGTTGGTAAAGCAAAAATAGGATAGCTGATAAAAAATACACATAAACTGTATGGCAATTAGATAATAAGGTTTACTTGCTAACTTTGTAATTGTTTCCTGATTGCTTTTATTTTTGGTGATGCGTAAAGATGAGGGGATTTGTGATCCTTTTCCTTCATGCCATAATCTTCCTCTTGGAATGGTAGTTCGGCCCAAGTTAGGCTGTCATCAGCCACTCTTTTAGCTTCTCCGAGTATTTGGATAGGGGACTGATCTTCAGGAATTTTGATATTCGACCCCTGTTCCGTTTCTATGTTATTAACAGCCTGAGGGGTTATTTCATCACTGTAGATGATCACTTCTCCTCCTGCGTAGGGTAGATGGATCTCCTAATGGATAGGTGATGAAACTGCCCTCAGTTGAGCTAACCAAGACCTCACCAGGATCAAGTTGAAGCTAGGCATCTCTTCGATGATAATAAATGTTACATCTGTGGGGAATTGCTCCCCTACCACAAAGTTAATGTGAACCATCCCTTTGACTTGCACATGTGCCCCGTTGAACAACTTTAGACACGACGTTGTTGTAGGACTGATTTGATCGA
This sequence comes from Gnetum montanum, assembly GCA_015680685.1. NCBI lineage: Eukaryota > Viridiplantae > Streptophyta > Gnetopsida > Gnetales > Gnetaceae > Gnetum > Gnetum montanum. Next base: position 116,283 of record MNCI01030210.1, on the reverse strand, counting down.
TCAGGCCTAGCTTATCCACTATGGGATATGGAATGACATTAGCGGCCGCCCCATCATCTACATGCACTCTCCGAATTCGGTGTTGGCCAACCTAGATAGTGATGAACATGGGCACCATTGTCACCTGACCCTTTTCTGGGTCATCCTTAATGGATTCGTCATGAAAGGTCAACAGGGTAGGGCCAAGTTTTTCAGCAACGAGGGAAAGCATGATGGAATGAATTGCTTCTTCATCCGCTGGCAGGCTCTTGTCCACGGGTATGGATGTTAGCATATGAACCATAGCCTCATGGTGTTTCTGTGATGTCATGAGTAATTTATAAAGGCTCAATATTGTATTTTTTTTGTTTTAGAGCTTCTTTGACTTGCGTAAAGGCATCGAAGAGATCCTATCCATGATCTGGTTGCTTGCCATCCTTTTCCTATTCCATTTACCCCAAGAGACAAATTTCTAGGGATGGAGTGACATTTGGTTGAGGGCTGCATTTCTTTTGGCTGGGAGGAGATGGTTGTGTTTGTGTAACTTCATCGTTTTTCGAAAATGGGGCCAAGGGCATAGAAGTAAAGGATTTAGGCTGAGGAAACCCTAGTGTAAGATGGTCCTTGGCCATATTGATTGCCATACCCCTTCCTCCTTTTCTGTCTAGTTGGAATTGAGCGGTTGACTTGGAAATTTTTCCCTACATAAGAGGGGTAGTTGATGGTTTTGGCATGCTGATGACAAAGGGTGCCTTGGGCGTAGGCATGGGCTGGGCTGTGGCTTTATCAACAGCGAGCCATCAAGCAAGGATCTACGAAGGTGCTCGAAGGATAAAAGGTTGCCTCGGAGCACCACTCGTTGATGCTGATGGTCCCATCTTTTGGGGTAGGCAAGGGTGTATTCGCAGCACAGAGGGCTACTTCGGTTATGCCCGACTGTCTCCCCCTACACTGACCATGTTGATGGTGTACCCTGCATCATTTTTGTTTAATGGGTCTTGGTACATGTGCATGGCTTGGTTCTCTAGGCATGCTGGACTACTACTGTCTAGGATCAGGTCACCTTGATTAATCATACATTGAATGTCATCTTTCAACACCCAGCAGTAATCTGTGTCATGAACACACAATTGATGGTAGTCATAAAACCAGTCTAGCCTAAAGTTCTTGTGAACTGGTAGTTCATTTGGTTGGGCCAAGGAGGGGTTCTTGAGTAACTCGCAATGGTGCCTATGATGCTTCAGAGCCTCCTCGAACACAACCTTGTGTCAAATATGGCCTATCTCCAATAATTTCTTCAGAAGTTCTGAAGGCTTCACAGGTAGGGTTGCGTAATTTGAACAGTCCTTACGCTCAAATTTTGGCCTCAGTTGTGGAAATGCTTTAGGGGTGGAAGAAGCTTCTTGATTGGCACCATTTGAGCTAGTTATCAGCTCGGCAGGCTCCACAGTTATTTTCTTGTTATTGTTGTTTTTCTTATTGGCCCCCTCGGCAACCATTGCTACTATCGTTGTCATAGCTTTACCTTTATCCTTACCCTTGCTATGGGCATTTTTGTAGACTACATACGCTAGATCTTTGCTAGCCTCCACTATGTCTTGGATGCTCTTAATCTAAGCAAAGGCTTGGCTAAGGGAGTGGGGAGCAAGATAGTATAGTTTAGACTTGATAAAGTCGTTAACTCCTCCCTTGAAAATTTCCAGTAGATGGGCTTCTGCGATGGATTTGCGGATTTTGTTCAAGGTGACACTCCACCACTGTATAAACCTTTGACCAACTCGAGTGGGTCCTGCTTGACTCCCATGAGCTCGTCCAGTGTGACTTTTAGCTTCAAGTTATACTTGAAACGGGTCACAAACTGAGTTAACAGCTCCTCCAGAGTTGAGATGGAAGCACGTGGGAGTGCTCGATACTAGTACAAAGCTTTACCTGTTAAGAACATAACAAAGACATAGATGATAGTATGTGTCCATTGTTGCAATAGTAAGGACTCTGACCTAAAAGTGACTAGGTGGGCGTTGGGATCACCTTCCCCATTGTATTTTGTAAAATGGGGAAGGGGCATCCCAGGTGGAAACAACAGGATAGGGACTGTTGGACTAATAGGATCATCATGGTAAAAATCCATGACTTGTACCATGTTAGAACCAGTAGCCTTGAGATGCTTGACCTCTTCTGTAAGGGTCTGAATGAGCTGGAAGGCTTGGTCCAGACCTGTAGACGGTGAGGTCGTTTGTGGAACGATAGGAGGGACCACACTAGGTGGTGCAATGGAGGTGGCAGCTTGGCCAATGGTCAGTGCTATCAGGATGATCCTTGTAGGTAATGCCACTTGTGGCATCCACCATCCGGTAGTTGGCATGGATGGGGCAACCACCATTGGTTGTGCTATTGGATACGCTATTTGTGTAACCGGGGGCACAAACAACGATGCTGCAACCGGGTTTAGCATTTATAGGACCTGGCTTTGATGATGGGGATGATGGGGATGATGGGGCATTTGCACAGGATGTGCAACAAGAGGAATGTTTGGAACTCACCATGCTGTAGTGGCAAGTCCCATCATGTGAGTCAAGAGCAAGGTTGGTGTTGTAGGTAATTGCGACGTAGGTATCACGTGCACATGCGGTGACATAGGTGTAGGTGCACGATGAGGTGGATTAGGTAATTGCACCTGCTAAGGAATGATTTCTGATGGACCGTCACCCAGGAAGATAGTCAGAGAGAGAAAATGTAGGTGTAGTGAGTGCGGGACTCGATTGGTATTAGATAATGTCAAGGGCATGGTAATCATGAACAACATATTTATGTGGGACATCGTGGAGGGAGGGGCCATGGCGAAATTAGCATGACCGCCTCCTTCAGAGAGGGAGTCTAGATCATCTTGCCTGTCATGAAGCATTTCATTGCGGAACAACTCCTCTAGTTGTTCTAGCGACATCTTAGCCATCAGCATTTGATCTAGGATCCACTTTTGTTGATCTGTCAGGGGTACAGTAGCATTAGGTGAAGGAATAAATTCCTTCATGTTGCAGTATATGAACTCGTATTCACATTTTTCTTCAATTTCTTCCNTGTTGCAGTATATGAACTCGTATTCACATTTTTCTTCAATTTCTTCTGAATACATGGGCAAGTTTGCTGCTAGTTTAGCATAGAGGAAATTGTAGTGTTCTCTGCACTGAGTGTGTCCCTCAGGCTCTTTGTTTTGAAGCCTGAGGAAGTGGCATGATTGCACCGGACTAGTTGGCAGCTCGACCACAGGAGGCGTACCCTGCAGAGTCCAAGGGTTCTTGAGGTTGGCAGTGTCAACAGCTGTGGTTGATGTAACAATTTTCTATGTGGTTTAGAAATAATGATGATAAGGATAAATATCGCAAGGGAAAAGGAAAACTAAGATAATAATCGGGGCTTTCAATTTTGTAGGATTCCAAAGGAACCGTCACAGTGACCGATCTACACCACAAAATCTCATAAATAACCTCGGAGGTATTACATTTACGTTGATTGAAAATGGGTACAGACAGCTTACAAGACTACCCATAAAATGTGGATTGGGTATGTTGGCCCTTTTTCTAGTGCCAGAAAACTATAACGATGAAAAATGTCGGTCGCTGGAAACATCGAACGAAAGTCTGTGTACATAGTTCTAACCCTAAATCAGTGCGAGGGCCATGTTGGGGAAAACGAATCTGAGGTGCCCTGAATGGTCTTGTCGATTAGATAGGGACTTACTTTATCAGTAAAATTTTTTGTAATATTTGGATGATAAAATGATGGTTCTTTACAAAAAGATATAATATTGTTAACTTAGCAAATAATTGAAACCGATGTAATTGATTTAGAGTTATTTGCAAGATTCGTGTAAAATGGGGGACAAGAAATCAGATTTAGAACATGGGAAATCCCAAGATCTGGGATTCAACTCATGAAAAAAATATATATTAAGTACAAAAATTACAAGAAGACTTCGATTTAGGCGAAGCACGTGTCAACAACAAGGAAGTTTTTCAAAGAAGAAGCAAGTAAAGGTTGATCTACCTTGTTCTAGCAGATCTATGTATAAGAAGGCCAGACCTAAAGCAGAATGTTCATCAACCAGCTATCTCTGACTGAAGATTCTTGCTAATTACCTTCGATATTCTTTCAATTACTGATCCTCCTTGTTCTCTTGTTAGTCCTTACTAAAAGTTATCAACGATTGCCAACGGAAGGAAAAATCACTCACAGAGAAAATTTTGTCAAATCTTAGGAGAAATTTTTGCCAACCCCTTGATCTTTGTCAACTGGAGCATTTATAAAGTTAGAGTCAGGAGAAAAATGTGGTTTAGATGACACATGTCCTAAACTTACAAAATGTCATTGACTTGATGTGTTTGTTGTTGAAGCTTGCGGTGCCACACTGTATTACACTATGAAGCGCAATGCATCGTAAACCACTCTTCTTTGGAGTTTTTTGGTGACAAAATGTTCTTGGAATACACTGCAATACGCTAAAAATTGTATTGTAGCATGTGAACTACTGATATTTGAATTGTGCTATCTCCTTCATTGCTTATATTACACTGCATCATTTTAGATTGCACTGCATCCCGCTATATTACGCTTCATCCCGCTAGATTACACTGCATAGTGTAATTCAGCGTAAAATAACGAACCTGCAAAAAATTGAAGTGTTTTTGCCATGCTTCCTCTTTTTCTGATCAATCCTTCCAAGGTTTATTATGCCATGCTGTGTAATGTAGCGTAATAGGCACCTTAACTAAGAAAGAAAATTTTCTGAAATGCGCGGCATGCTACAGATCGTTGCCTAAACCTTAAGATTTTTGTTGGGTCATCAAAGTCTTGAATTTTTGTCATCTTTGATGTTGCGGTGGACTGCCTTTTGACATTACGCTACGTAACAAGACGTTACACTATGTTGCGAAATGCAGTGTAGTATGCCAAAAGTTAGGATTTTCAAAACATGGAAAACTCGCAAAGTTGAAGGCTTGCCGCTGTGCATCCATCGCCTTGTTCTGTCTTCTAAAATTTATTTGTGCTATGCTTCACAGTGTGGTAGGACAGACCTTTAACCGAAAAGGGAACTTGCTATGCCATGCCTTATCGCGACTCCTTGCCTGAATTACTAGATTTTGCTGAACCGTTGAAGCCTCGAAATTTTTATGGTGTTTCAAGTGGGATGCCTACTTACAACAACTCAAGGACAAGTCTATGAGGGCTTGTTGCCTTAAGATGCCCATTGAGGCAATTGGTGGGAGTTGGGCCTTCAAGCTATTGGAGTGATAGGCTACCCTGCCCTTAGGGGAGACTTCTATAGCCACCTTTTCTATGTAGCCTCCTACATGAATCACTATGGACGAGGAAAAGATCCTTGTGGATGTTAAATTTGGCCATGAGGGCTAGATGTGATTATCAAAGGTTGAGATCCTTTGATGCTTGGAGGAGGGCCTTGATAGGTTACCTCTAGGGTCCACTATAGGACCCTCTTAGATTAGGTTTACTTTTACTTTTTATGCTCTTTTACGTGTCAGCTTTGCACGTTAATCTTGTATTGTAGTTTTGCACTTGCTAATTAATTTGTTATTTTGCTTTATTTTGAGATAGGCACCAAGCGATAGTACAGGCTCTAGTGGGGTAGTAGAGGAGGAGGAAGAGGAATCTCAACCCTTGCTAGATAACACCAACTGAGCCAACCTAATGTAGCCCTGTTGTTGAGCAATTTTGCACTTTGACAATTTTTGTTGCATGGTCATGCTATGTACTCTTACTGATAGAGATAATACAACTTATGTTTTTTTTGTGATGAGGATTTTCTGTGAAACTTCCTATTATTTTGCTAACTATTTAATGCACATAATGTAATAGTTGATGTGATTAGGCCCCTTGTGGGCCCCTTGCTAGTTTAAGGCCATTTTGAGCAATAGCAACTACTAGTTTAAGGCCATTTCAAGTTTTGAATAAAAGGAAATGATTGGCAGTTTTGGATCATGGTAGGCCATGAGGTGCCAATTTTAGGCCATGGTATGTCATACGCTAGTTTAAGGCCTTTTTGAGTCATAGTGATGCAAGACAAGTTGCTAGTTTTAGGCTGTGATGGGCCATGCACAAGTTTAAGGCCTTTGTAGGTCATGGGCTAGTTTAAGGCCTTTTTGGGCCATGAATAAAAGGAATTAGTTGCCAATTTTGGGCCATGGTAAGCTACAAGGTACCAGTTTTAGGCCATGGTGGACCGTATGCTAGTTTAAGGCCTTTTTGAGTTGTAGCAATGTGAGATAGCTTGCCAATTTTAGGTCGTGGTGAGCCATGCTCTAGTTTAGGGCCTTTGCAAGCTATGGGCTAATTTAAGGCCTTTTCATGTCATGAATAAAAACCAAGTAGTTGATAGTTTTGGGTCATGGTGGGCTACGAGGTATCAATTTTAGGCCATGGTGGGTCATATGCTAAGTAAGGCCTTTTCAAGCTATAGCAATGTGAGACAAGTTGTCAGTTTTAGGCTATGGTAGGCCATGCACTCGTTTAAGGCCTTTGTGTGCTATAGGCTAGTTTAAGGCCTTTTTGGGCCACATGTTAGTTTAAGGCCTTTTCAGGCCACATGCTTCTCTCTCTCTCTCTCTCTCTCTCTCTCTCTCTCTTGCAGTTTTAGCTTAATAATTTTTTACGTGTTTTTAATGTTTTGTTAATGTGTAAAAGACTAAATGAACATGCATAAGAAAAAGAGGTGAACATGTAACAAAGTGAATAATGCAAAATGCAAGCAACCATGTGGAGCGTAATTGTGCAAGAAAAATTCTAATGGGGCTAATGGAGCATGCAAAAAATTGAGGGCAAGCAAGCACCTAACACATGTTGCACTAAGGAAATACCTTAGCCATGTAGTCACTTCCTAACTTGATGTGGGTTAGGGGATACATAGGGCCTAGGAAGCATGAGGCGATATTTACCTATATCTTCATCATTGATGCTAAAGGGTAATTCTACCCATAAAGCTTCCTTGGGGAGGGTATTAGCCTCCTTTGGCTCTTCACATGGGTTTGCTAGACAAGGTTAACTCTTTTTCTCCATGGCTGGCATGTCATCAAGGAACTCTACCTCTAACCCTTGTTCTACATCAACGTTGTTGATGGTTGGAGAAACCAAGTTGTGAGCATGTATGATCACTCNTGATGACAATGAATTTGGCCATGATGGGGAATTTCTCCCCTACCATAAATATTATTGTAACTATTTCCTTCATGACAATGTGTGACCCATTAAAGACCTTAAGTCATGTTATCTTTGTGGCCTAGATTTGGTTAGCTAAACCAAGTTTGTCAATGACTAGGAATGGGATAATGTTAGTCACTACCTTTTCATCAACATGCATCCTACGAATCTTGCATTGCCCTATGCAAATGGTTATAAACATTGATGTAGTGGTGACTTCATCCTTTTCAGGGTCTACCTTGATTTCCTCATCAAGAAACGCTAGAGGCATTTGACCCAATTTCTAAGGTGAAGGAGGAAGCATCACAATGTGTATGGCCTGGTCATCCATTGGGATTTCCTCTTTGATAAGAATGAAGGCTAGCATGCAAACTAATGCTTCACGATGAGTAGAGGAGGTCATCATCAAGTCATACAAGCTCAAGGTCATATTTTTTTTAAGAGCTTACTTGACTTGTTCCAATGCATCTAGAAAGTCCTTATCATCATTAGTTGCCTTATTAGCCTTCATCTTTTTCATGTGGCCCAAAAGACAAATCTCTTGGAGAGGAGATTTAGGCTTGTTTTGTTTTTCTTGCCTGTGAGCTTCAATGCTTGATTATTGATCACTTGTGATAGCGGCTTTGACTGATATGGCCATAGGAATAATAGACAAGGGGATAGGCTTAGGTGGATCTAATGCCATGCATTCCCTCATCATTTGATCAACAAGGAGCTCATTTGGCCTCCTGGGCTGCCACCTCAACTACTTGGTGTTGTATGCTGGATGAGGCCTTGTGCAAGCAGGGCCTATTGCAGTGCCCACCACTAGACTTAGCAAAGGGCCTACATGTCATGGCACCTTAATGACAAAGGGTGTTTTGGTTGTAGTTGTTGCAATGTGCTATGGTTTCCTAACCACAAAGGATGTTATGGGTGCCTAAGGAGGTTCTCTAATGATAAATGAGGTCCTTGGACTAGTTGATGTTGAAGAGGACCTAATGTTGTTAGAGAGCATATGAACCATAAATGGCTCTCATGCTGATCCTATGTTGTCATCAATGCTAATGGCATTAATGACATAGCCTACACCACTTACATTGAGAGGGTCTTTGTAGACCTTCATTAATTGATTTTTTGGTCGAACTAGGTTGGTCAAATCAAGAATCAGTTGGCCTTGGTCAATCATGCTTTGTATGTCATCCTATAAGGCCATGTAGAATTCCATGTCATGGCCAAGCAATTGATGATAATGGCAAAAATGATAAAACTTGAAGTGTTTTGGGATTGAAGGCTCATCTGGTATAGCTACTAATGGATTTTTGAGGAGCTAATAGTAGTGATCATGATGCTTGTGAGCATCTTTAGACATTTTCTTATACTAGTGCACCTAAAACTAAGTAGGTAACCTAACAATTTTGATGGTTTAGTGGGCAACAATGTATACTTTGAGTGATTCTTGCACTCAAAGTTTGGCCTTAGGGCAACTTGCCTTATCATGCAGGTGAGATATCATAAAATTTTGGATCTTGGTGTCTCAACTGCAAATTTGGCTAAGTTTCAAAACTAGGGCACTTTGCCCAAATTTTTCTAAGTGTTAAGTGTAGTTAGCTCCAACTACTAGATTTGCAAAAATTTTCTAAGTGTCATAACAATGGAACTTTCTACAAATCTGTCTAAGTGCTAGGACCATGCTCTCCATTGCAATAGAGTGTAGTTAGCTTCAACGGCCAATTTTTTGCAATTTTGGCTAAGTGTTAGAATGATGACAAAAGTTGAAAAAAATTTTCTAAGTGTTATGCTACACTCCCATTTCCCCTACTACACTTTAGAGCATAGCTAGCACCTTAGTGGCCAGTTTTGTCAAAGTGTCAAGCTAGCGCAACATGGAAGAGGCATTTGGTAGATTTTCCAAGTACTAAGGCTACCCCTCTTGCTACACTCCAAAGCATAGCAAGAACAAAGACTACAATTTTTACTAGATTCTTCTAAGTGTCTATGCTACACCTTGTTCTTGGGTAGCATCCTATGTCCAACACATAACATGGGGTAAGCATAGTAGCCAAAGTTAGAAAAAATTTTGAACTTTTTCTAATCACCTCTAGACTTAGAAAATTTTCTAAATCTTTCTCGTAGTCCCACCTACTGCACTATTAGGTAGTGTCCAATTTGCATTTTGGGTTAGCCATAGCCCTATAAATACCCCTGTGCCCCAATGTTTTAGGGGGGCTTACATTTTTCATCGATTGGTAGTTGGCACTTTCATTTGGCACTTAGCATTTGGCATTTGGCATTGAGAATCCTTGGGCTAATGAGACCCAGATGCACTGGCAAAGAGGTAGAGTTGCACATCATAACCCACTATAGCCCCATTGCAGCCCTATAGAACATCACATGGTACACTATAGTAGCCAACCTGGCAAGCATGGTTCATCACTGCATGGGCCAACACCACCAAGACTATGGCTGCACTTCCACTATAGCTATTGTATACTATGTACCTTCTAAGACATTTTTGGAGTTAATTACGCTTCCATTTGGGGAAGTGTTTCACTTATCTCTACCATTTCTAGCATTTAATTGCATTTTTCTTGCATCTTTTTGCACTTTTTCATGCATTTTCATGTTGTATTATGCTCAGGTCGTAGTCTGCATAGGTTGATATCCTTGTTTCAGTTGAAACCCTTGGCTATGCTCACCTCCATTCCATGGCTAAACTTTATACTTAGCACTGCAAAACACTGCTTTGACACCTAGCATCATTTCACGTTATTTGCATTTGCATTTTGGCTAACCACACCACCCCCGGTTGCAGCCATCATCCCAATTGCAACTAGCAAAGTCCCTATTCAATCAACAAGACTATTTAGGATGCTTTGCCTCTATTTTCCAACAAGGCCCTCATGTAGAGGCAAGGTTAAGGCTATGCATCCATTTACCCCTCATTGATTCCAGCCACTGAGATTTTTGGTTGTTATAGTTTTTGGTGCTAGAAGGAGGGCCTCAGCATTTCCTTATGCATTTTTTGATTCTTGTCCCACGTGCTCTCTCCACCATTGGTTGGTGTATATTAGACCCCATCATCAATTCCCCTGGAACCTCATTGGATAGAAGCCAAAGCATATCTTTGGCACTTAACCAAAATTCTAGGCACTTAGGAGAGAGTGGTTGGCTCTAGTGTAGTGAGTGTAGCATTAGAGTTAGCCATTTTTAGTAGCTTTCATAGTTAGCATTTTTTCTGCATTTTCATACTTAGCATTTTTCTGCATTTTCATGCTTAGCATTTTTCTACATTTTCATACTTAGTCAAATTTTCTACAATTTTACACTTAGTAAATTTTTTACAGTTTTCATACTTAGCCATTTTTCTACATTTTTACACTTAACCATTTTTCTACATTTTTATACTTAGCCATTTTTTTGCTATCAGCAGACTTAGTCATTTTTCTAAAATTTTCAAAGTTAACTATTTTTTGCAAACAACAACTCTCATAACTTGATCTATGAACATGAATCAAGATCAACTTTCCACATCAATATCTAACAAATTTGACATCATGATCCATCCAAAGCATGTTACACTGAGCCATAAATAATACAATTTTGTTTGTACCAAAATCCTTACCAATGGATTGCCTTGAATTGGAGGCAAAATAGGACTACAAACAAGTCCACTGGGATGGGCAGGAGTACAACCCCTCCTTGTTCGACATAATCCCACACAGAGTCCTTCCACTAGCTATTGTCCCAACTCATTCATGCAAACAAGCATGATGCAGGAACAACCTACGAGGAAATCTCACAGGAGGAAGAAGATGAGTTCAAGGCCTACTTTGAACACAAGAGCCCCCTCTACACCATCTTCCAACAATTACTTTCTAGTATGACCCCTCCTCGATTTAGTCCACCCATCCTCTCCAAGATGGTGACCATGCCAATTCAGCCTTCCTTGCAAACAACCATTGCATTTGCCCAACCCTATGCTTATGCAGGGGCCGCCTCCAAATCCTAGGTGACTCAGAAATCCTACGTCCTACTTGTCTCATTAGTGCCCACAACATCTATCCAATCCACTCATGTGTGGCTTACCTCGAACATTGTGCCCATCACTTAGCCATTGTGTCAACTAAACCTATCCACTATGATGTTAAACTAGCAATGACCATCTGCAATGATGTTAAATTGGCAAACTCTACAAGCAACATTTCAATCCTATGTTATGCAACCAACACAAGCCCAGCCAATGCAGCTACCTAGCACATCCCCAAGCTTGAGTCACCTACACTAGTATTAGTTTTTTTCAACTCCAATGTCACTTGCTAAATAGTTCACCAAAATGACCCCATTTTGACTCTGAATCAATTCTAGATGATATCTACAACTTTCCCATCCATATCTACATCTACTAAAGGCCAATTTTCATCATCAAAAGCCTTAGTTTGCTTATAAGTTGAGCCTCAATTTTTAGTTTTATCTCCCATATATTTTCATCATTTTTTATAATTTTGGCCCTCCATAAGAGGCGAACTTCATATTTTATTAATTAAGCATAGTAATTACTGGGAAGAGAACATCAAAACCCATTTCCTCATATTAGTCCTCTTATTTATCATGTACATTTTATTTTAAGGTATCATAAGCATAATTCCTATACTTACTTTTTATTTGCCTCGGTTAGACATTATTAATTCTATTATTTAAACTTATCATTTCTTATCATTCTCCCTACCATTCCTAGTTCATGGATGGTAAGCTAAGTTTATATTTGATTGGAATTTTGTATCCCTTTGTGTCATCATCGTTGATTTATCAAGGGTTATATTGATATTACTTAACATCTAATCCATGGAGTGTTCTTGTAATGTTGTAAAAGAACAATGTTGCTGGCACACCATTAAGGATTAAAAAATCAAAGCAATAGCCCCATTCTAAGAAATGAATACCCCTCTAATTTGTAATATGATCGATGAATGATCTTTTGTGAACTAAAAAGATCTCATCATCAAACTTTAAATGAGGATTCTAAATGAGACTTTAGATTTGATTTTATCAAACATAAGCATTAAAATCCCTACAAAGAAGAACTTTACCCTGCATGGAGAATTTTGTAATATCTTGACTTAAGTCCAAAAAAGGATGATCTTATGAAAGATTAGCAAAATTCTAAATAGAAGAATCCCTCAAACCAAAATTATAAAAAGTAATATAATGGACCTCTAAAATGCCTTGAACTTTGACCTACAAAACAATACGTAGGTCTAGAATAAATGTAGCTAGAGAATTTTCTTCTTTCAAAATTTTAGCAAAAATAAATAGTTCAAAATTACTAAAGAAATGACCAGTATCTAAAGCAACAACTTGATTAGCTAATGAACCTTCAACATTAAGGAAACCACATATAATAAAAAAAAAATCCTATTTTGGGACATTTGGCCTCTCCTTGATAATTGCAACATATTTAGAATTTAATTAAGAAATTTTATCTTTAGCACGAGCTTGTTTAACTTTTTGCCATTCTTCATGTTATTTTTTTCATAATCATTTTTTGGTTAGGTTCTTATTAATTCAAATTTAATATCCATGTTGGTAAAATGTTTGAATTATTTCTCTTGAGATTTTATTGCTACGTTTATTATTATTTGAATGAAATATTAAGAATAAATATATTGCTAAGGATATGTGGCTCAAGTGGTTAGTTCATTGTCTTCTTAGACAAGAGGTTGCTCATTCAAATCACACTTCAAGGATTCTTATATTCCTCTATAATATTTTAGGGTGTACTTATAGTCAAATTATTGTAGGTTTCCACATCACCCTTACCTTCTAACATAACATATTAAGTATAAAAACATTTTCGGACGAATTTAAACATCTATCTTTTCACTAAATAAGCGATACGTTGACTTAAAAAGCTCCATGTCTGTCCAGGTTTTGAATTTATTCCTTACTATTCGGTGAAACATTCTCTCAGTGAGGTGGAGATATCTTCCACTGATGTTGAAATGCTGCGAAAAATGAAATCAGGTTAACATTTCTATGTAAGCTGAATTCTGGGGAAGGTTGAACAATATCTATATAGGATGGATATATTCTTAAAACAAACAGGTGCCTGCCGGTTATTACGGGTAACAGTAGGGGTACTGACACCCAGTAAAAAATTAATCATAAACCTTAACCCTAGGTAATATAGGGAACAAAAAATTGTTTTTTAAGTAATTTAGTCTTCAGCAAAGAAGCAATAGAGCATAAACAGTAAAAGAAATTATTATTAAGTCAAATAATCAAAGCGGCAATATGGCATGCATCAACGAAATGGGGTTGGTTGTCTCTGCCGCAAGAATAAAAAATTGTTGTTACACAACACAAACATACATTGAATGTTGATCAGTGCAACACCCCAGAAAGTAAAGCATTACCGTTACTCTCTAAATCTAAACGCCATTAATCAAGAATGAAACAAAGAATCAGCCAAAATCATTTCTGTTCAAACTCAAGCACAAATGTTATAGAAAATCCACAGAGAATGAACGAGGAAGTGTATCTGTCACCTCAATTCCAGTTAGCAGCAGTTTTGCAAAGAAAAGTTAGAAATGGAAGAAAAAATTGAAAAGAAAAGCTAAATATAGAAGAAAAAATTGCCAACAACAATATGTTTTTTTGTTTATGGCTTTATAAAGAGAAGAATGTGCTGTTGCACATGAAGATTAAGAATGTTTCTTCTTATGTAGTGTGCTTCTGTGAACCTTGCAGAGTTTGGAGTTTCTATTGGAGCTGAGACATCCTTTTCATATCTTAGACTTAATAATTTTTGCATTAATGCTGCAGCACTAAAATTCATAAAATAATAATAGGTTGAAGTGGTTGTGAATGATTATGAAACTAGTTATTTCCTATGGTAAGTACCCCCACCTCTCTATTGTTCAACTTTCCCAAATTTTTTCATTATGTCAATGTGCCCAGTTTTAACTTGTAAAAAAATTGAGGTATAACTGCTATCATCTGAAAGTTTGAGACATCTGTATTTCTGTGTTGTCTTCAAATGTTTTTGTCATTCTTAGGTTTATAGCTGGAACCAATGATTGAATCAGCAGCTATTAAGTGCTGATCAGGTGCTTCATCCCAATAGTGAGAAAAGACCGCACCCATTTAGAGCGACCACAAAAGACCGCACCCATTTAGAGCGACCACAATTTTTGCAACGACTCTATGCAATTGAGGTGCCCACTCTTTGTCTTGCCCGCGTGCATGAATTTTAATGGATGTAAATGCGGATATGAAATGCACACAGCTATGATATGAGTTCAACAGCGTAAGATATCATGGATCACTTCAATTGAATGCAAACTCTTAGTTTTGCTTTGGTCCATGGTTCTATTAGGTCCTAGTTCCTCCATAAAAATATAACTACAACAGCAAAGAAAAAAAAAGTATTAAAGCTAAATAATACACAATCTTATGTTTTGCTTTTAATAAGTTCGGAATCTTGAAAGTAGATGTATTCAAGTATTCATAAACTCCAACAGAATAACCTACTAGAGTTGGACAAACATGCATTCAAAACTAAGAACCAATATCAGTATAATCTAACCAGTATTCCTAAGAATTTATTGTATTAAGTATGGTTTTTCAAAATTTTGAAACCTAAATAGCTTTATTAAATTTTTGTTCTAGTTGATTAGTTTTAGTCATTGCTATGAATTGTCTTTGTGAATTTTCTTACTATAAAATTGTGTTGAGACAATAGCCATGTTCACTTCCATGCTTCTTAAATAAACACCAATTAGGACTTTGAATTTTAGTAATCAATAACATGTCATTCTTGTAATTTTAGTTAGACTGTAATATTACTCCTAGATTTTCTACATTGAAATGATATGTTAAGCCTTAGTGCTACTTTTTTTTGACTACTTGTTTTTTCACTTCTCATGATAATGTTAATTGAAGTTTGGAAGTAGATTCAATCTTTTAGTGATGCTTGACACTACAACATTAATTTCAATTCATGCTTTTCAGTTATGATTTGTACTGCATGTACATGGAATGCAATCAAATCCTTTTATTGACATTATGTAGTAAAAGCAAAGAAAGACTTCTTAAAAATAATGTAGTAAAAGAAAAGGAAGACTTCTTATTAGAGTGGAGTTTTGTTTAACAACTTGCATTTTAATCAAGTACCTTCAATTTTCTATTACATGAATATAAATTTTTGTATATTTAACTACATTTATAATTATTTTAAAATTTTAAGTCTTGACTCTATAATTGACTATTTGACTGATTATTTGATGACTAGTTGACTCCAACCCTTTCATGAAGATGCCAAATGTGACTTGAATTCTGACAACTTAAACACTGTTGGAACCCTCAACTAACCAATTGTTAAGAGATAGCAAATATTGAATTTATTGAATGAACATTGGTTTTATTTATAAAGTTAAGTTACTATATAAGGAATTACATTTGAGAAATAATGCATTGTAATACATGGAAGATAATATTCACATTAAGAGAAACTATCACCATGATTCATGCACTTATTTCTTGAACTTTGGACTTGATTAAATATGGAGACCAAGTGGGAGATTGTAACATGCATTACCCACTAACGCACTTTATGCATTAGTTAATGCATGAAAGTGGCCACCATGCCCACTAATGCATTTTATGGGTTAGTTAATGCATGAAAGTGCCCACCATGTCAACTAACACGTTTTATGGGTTAGTTAATACATAAAAGTGGCCACCATATACACTAACACATTTTCATGAGTTGGTTAACGCATTGATGTGGTCTCGATATTTGGTAATGCGTCTTTTACACATGGGCATTGGGTCTCTTATGGTAACCAATCATGTGGGCTATAAATTCATTCTTGATGGGAGAACAAAGGAATCACGAATCATAGGAGGATTTTAGTTTAAGTCCCTTTTATAGACTCTTGGAGGTTGCATACACCATCGTTGCAAAGCGTCGGTGTGAAAGAAAAATCTAAACAAGATTAATTGAAGGCATCAATGGCTAGAGGTTAGTTCCATTTGCTTCTACATTCTGTACTTTCATTACTTGTGCAATCTAGTTTTTCTGCACAATTATTTCTTACATTTGGTATCAAAGAATTAGATCTCTATCTTGATGTGATTTTTGATGATGGTGCAATCTAGAAATAGTTTTTTCTAGTATTTCCATGCTTGATAGTTTGAGAAAGATCGCTTGCTTCTAGTTTCTACCTAGTGAAAGAGATTTCACTCTCACATTTTTTTTGCATTCTTGTTCATCATAAATCTAGAAAATAGAAACCATTACTGCTACGACAATAAGGATATTTTCTTTTGTTATTTTGAAAAGATGGTCTAGTTGTGCTATCTACAATTTGTCTTCATGCGACAATCTACTGTCTATATCGTTGGCCTACAATAGCCTATCATTATGTAAATGTTTTCAAAGGTTGAGCACCAAAATGATAGCTTGCAATGTTAACATAGATTTCTTGCTTTCCATGTACACTTTCTTTAGTTTTGGGTTTTGTATAACAATTTGGTTTAACTTGAGAATTTTTTAGGCTAATAGATGTCTATTCCCTCTTGTACATAGCTAGATTTGTGAATTATGTATGTGCTTTTTTCATTTTGTCTTGCATATCCAACACTCATCATTGTTATTATGATTTTTGGTGTTTTTCATGTTAGCTAATGAATTAGCATCATTCTATAGGGTTTTCTTTTAGCACTTTAGCCTCCACCTAGGCACCTTGGGCTAGAATAATTGAATGAATTATGTTTATACCATAAAGTTGTTCAAAATTTTGATAAAATTATGTTTATGCCATGTTGAATTTGGTAATTTATTAATTTTATGGATATTTTTGTATATGTCTGCATGATTTTTTGCATATGAATTATAACCAGTGATCTATATAATTTTGTATAATTAGAGAGTAGCCATAGCATCTTTAATTATGCAAAATTATGTACTAAGAACTTTTGGATCACATATGGTAGAAAACATTATAATTGTGATTAATCATATGTAATAAAATAAATTTTATTCCAAAAGAATTTTTATTGTATTTAATATGGTTAATTAGGATGATATGTTAAATTATTTTTCTTAATTTACCCACAGGTGTTAAGAAAAGGAATATAATTTAATAGTTTCATCGTAAGGATATATGAATTTTTTTTGAATTAAAATTTAGCCTATAGGCAATTTTATGTCATTTGATTCATATTTTTCATGATTTACATTAGTAAACATGTCTTATGATATTTTAACCTCAAATTTAGTGACATAAGCATCTTTAATTATGTAGTTGTACAACCTATAAGCTACTCTAATTTTAAATGTGATATTTTNGTAGTTGTACAACCTATAAGCTACTCTAATTTTAAATGTGATATTTCTAAATTAAAGGGTGATAATTGTAAGGTGTGGAAGGAGAGAATTCTTCTTCATTTAGGTTGGATGGACATTGATTATTCTATCCATAAGGATGAACCACCTACCCTTACAATAATTAGCTGTCTAGATGATATTAGTGATGAGTGGCGAGGTACCCCTACACCTAACCAGACGAATACGAGCGTTACACACGTGATCTAGTCAAACTCCGCAAACGGACTAGTTATGGCACCTAGATAGTTAGCCTTAGGTCGTAGTTTGTTGTCTTCCCACCTAGACTAGTATTATCTTTGTCACGTATTGTTTAGTCCAAAGTGAGGTGTATGATGTGGTTTCTAATATAATGCTACTCTTGAAGGCAATGGAAAATAATCTTGAGTAAACTAATGAGTAATAGGAAATGAAGTCTAAACTAGCCTAAGTGCGATGAGCATCTGTTCCTTGATTATCTGTACACATCTTGGACTTAATGCATGACTACTACTAGGATTACCAAGCGTAGATTATAGGTATGCTACTAGGTTACCAAGTAGTCACACTTAAATGCTCATAATCAAGTCATACTAATTCCACGTTTAATAGGAGTTTAAGGGTGAAAGAGATTAACTAAGAAAGTAGTAAATAACAATTAAATAAATAAATAAATAAACTAAGTGAATGCTACAATGATGAAGTAATCTCGATCTTTATTTCTGATCATGTGCATGTCCAAGTACGTCACACTCGAATAAGCGTGTCGTACAATTACAATCACCACGCTGCAGGCATACACTGGGAAATAATTCTAACTCTAAGAAGGAAAACCTGCAAGAGTTTGGGTAAGGAACTAAGAACTAGATGCTAGAACAAGGAAAGCTGCCTCTTATTTAGAGAAATT
This sequence comes from Gnetum montanum, assembly GCA_015680685.1. Lineage (NCBI taxonomy): Eukaryota > Viridiplantae > Streptophyta > Gnetopsida > Gnetales > Gnetaceae > Gnetum > Gnetum montanum. The sequence continues at coordinate 97,843 of MNCI01030210.1, read as the reverse complement.
GAAGCAGGCCATGATATCGCATATGCAATATCGTGGCTAATGCGATATTGTGGCCATGATATCGCGTACATGATATCGCGGCTGATGTGATATCATGGCTGTGGTATCACGTACGCAATATCGCAACCCATGCGATATCATGGCTGTGATATCACGGTAGTAATATCACAACCACTACAATATCATGGCAATGATATCACAGCCAAAAAATTCATGACTCATCATATGCCCACGACTGAATGAAAGCTCATCCTTGAGTTATAGAGAGAAAAAGCTCCATTGATTACATAGTGGATAGGTATGGGATTATTGACTGACTAGAATGGATTCATGCCACAATGTGGAGTCAGAAAAAAATTGAGACACAACACAAAAGAATATCCTATGATTACAAAATGGTGGAACTCATGTAGTTCCTTGTGGCTGTGGCTCCTCCATAGGTGTCTTCACTTTTCTTGCGCTCTAGGTCTTAGAATTTGATGACATCAAAGTATGGCTTGGAGTTTCTCCTCTTGTAAGGCCTTGAGTGCCTTGGTGTATGCGTAAGTTTGTGCTTGTGCCATAGAAGCATCCTAGTCAGCCTTCTCTTTTCCTTCCACCACCCTTTTATTCTTTGTCAACAGTTTATTAAGTCACTGAGTTCTGAATGTGTCCAGTTGGTTCTGAGAAACTTTTGGCCCTATATTCGGAAGGTTTAATACTTCCAAAATGGATTGAATAGAGAAGTCAACAACCACACCACAATTGTTAACCGTGGTACCTTCTTCTTTATTGTGCCAAAATTGGTACATTTTTCCTAAGTACTAGGCACCACTTTTAGAGAGGGTAGGCTATAATGGGGATCCTTTGAGGTGATACCTAACAACCTCTAGAGAAAATTATGTGAAAGGTCCAAAGTTTAATTCCATGATCACTATAGTGAATATGGACCCTTCATGGATGGTCTGAACATAATCCTAGGTTAGTGTGAGATATCATCCCTATTCATATGCTATAGTAGCTCCTCCTTTGGCCTGCCTTGATTGTACAGTAGTAGGGTCTCTGAAACACCACAGAATTTTGAGACCTCGATGATTCAGCAAGGTCTCGAATATTTCCACAAGTGACACATTTCAGCAAGTCTTCTTTTTTCAGCTAAGGGCTTGCTACGCTACACTATGTAGCTCAGCATAGTAGACTTCAAGAGGATTGAATAGAAATGAGGGATGCACAGCAACAACACTTCAACTTTGCAAGATGGCCATGATTGAAAATCTTAACTTTTGGCATATTATGCCACGTTATGCTATGTAGCGTAATATAGCATAATGTAAATAGGTAGTTGATTTAGTTGCAACAACGGGGATAGCAAAATTCAAGCATTAGCGGTTCTTACACCACGATATGCTCCTGAGCGTATTGCAGTGTAACCGTAGGATAGTCTGTTATCAAAGCTCTGGAAATCCTGCAACACTAAAGACAAGGGTAGATTATGTCATACTATGCTTCGAAGCGTAGTGCAACATAATGCTGCAAGCTTCAGCTATGGCACATTAGGTCAACGGTATTTTGTGGGCCTAAGACACATGTCATATAAACCACATTCTTCTCCTAACCCTAATCTTATAAATACCCCAGCAAACAATGTTCAAAGGGCTAGCAATTGTTTTGGAAAAGGTTGGCAACTGTTGGCATTTTTGGCAAATTTTTGGCAATATCTCTTTGCAAAGACTGGTGAGAGAGCGGAAAAAGAGTTGGCAATAGAAGAGCATCGACGGTGACCGACAAGAGCTTTTCACCAAAGACTTCAAGTTAGTAGACACTTTGCTTTGAGTTTGACTCCCTTGAACCCAAATTGGCTAGAACAAGGTAGATCGGCCTTTACTTGTTTCATCTCTGAATAGTTTCTTGTTCTTGACATGTGCTTTGTCTAAACCAAAGCCCATCTGTAACCATTGTATTTAACGCATTTGTTTTTAAGCTAAATCCCAGATCTCGAGATCGCACATTCTCCAAATTCAATCTATTACATCTTATTTACATAGATTTTATAATCTTTTTGCATCGTTTACATCATCCTCATTACCTTCGAGATTACTGATATCATTCCCTCTCATCAAAATCATCATCTTGTGATCCAATTATTACAAAATTTACTGATTAAGTAAGTCCCTATCTAATTGACAAGACCGTTCAGGGCACCTCGGATTTGTTTTCTCCAACATGGCCCTCACATGAATTTGAGGTTGGAACTATGTACACAGAACATCGCTCGGTATTTCCAGCGACCGACATTTTCCATTATTATAGTTTTCTGGCACTAGAAGCAGGGCCTAAACCTCTGATCTGTGTTTCAAGGGTAGTCCTGTTAGCTGTCTGTACCCATTTTCGATTGACGTAAATGTAATACCTCCATGGTCATTTATGAGATTATGTGGTACAAATCGGTCGCTTCGATGATTCCCCTGGAATTCTGCAGGATAGAAAGCCCATTTTCGCCTTAGCTTTCCTTTGCCCTTGTGATCTTTATTCTTGTCATCATTACTCTCGAGCTACATAGAGAATGGCTGTACTAACCATCATTGTGGTCATCGCCAGCCTCGAAAACCCCTAGATAGTGCAGATTACTCCTACTATTGTTGAGTCATTGGCTAGTCCGGTATGGCCACTTCGGTCCCTCGGGATTCAAAATAAAGAGCCAGAGGGACATGCTCAGTGCATAGAACACTACAACTTCCTCTATCCCAAGCTTGCGACGAACGTGCCTATGTACCACAAGAACTTGAGGCAAAACATGAATACGAGTTCATCTACTATAATGGGAAGGAATTTGTGCCTTCGCCTGATGCTTTCATACCCCTAACAGATCAGCAACAATGGATGTTGGATTAGCTGTTGATGGCTAAAGCATCAACAGAACAACGAGACAAAGTTTTCAATGAGGAAGTGTCTCACGATGGACAGGAGGACCTAGATGCCCATTTTGAGGAAGGCAGTCACACTAACTTTGTCATGGATCCTTCCCCTACAGCATCCCGTATAAATCCTCTATTCATGGTCACTACGCCATTATCATCGTCTACTGCCGATCGTGTTGCGCATGTGGCCCACTAGCATTTCTTCTCTTCAGCTACCTTCCTAGGTGTTGTTCCTTCATAGACCATTCCTCTACAATCCCAGTCATCCAACCCATTCCATCATATACCTACGCCTACATCACCGCATGTCCATGTGGTACCTACCTCGCAGTTACATACTGCTTCTACCATTCCAGCTGTTGCTCCTGCACAACCATTGATGGTAGAACTAGCCACTGTTGTGTGGTGGGCTCCGAATACATCACCTTTTTTTGCACAATCTATGCAGATGTCTTATCACCCACATAATCAAGGCCAAGTCCCGCAAGCAGTAAACCCAACTACAGGGTCATTGCCTATCCCCTCGGCTATGCAAACAGCATACCCTATGGCATAATTGACCATGGTAGCCCCACCTGTATCACCTACCAGGTGGTGGATGACACAGACGATACCTCCTGTAGGGATGGTTCTGACTACATCATTCACAGGCCATGTTGCTACCCCTATCCCTCCACCCAATGTGGTTCCCCCTACTGTTTCATAACTAACTTCTTCACCCATAAGTTTGGATCAAGCCTTCTAGCTTATCCAAACCCTTACCGAGGAGGTTAAATGCCTCAAGGCTACTGGTTTTGACATAATAAAAGTCATAGATTTTTACCATGATGATCCTATCAGTCCAGAAGTACTTGTTTTATCATTACCTCCTAGGATGCCACTCCCCCACTTTACGGAATATAATGGGGAAGGCGATCCCAATGCCCATCTAGTTACCTTCAAGTCAGAGCTTTTGTTATTGCAACAATGGTCACATACCATCATCCATGTCTTTACTATGTTCCTAACGGGTAAAGATTTAGATTGGTATCGTGCACTTCCATGCTCTTCCATTGCAACCTTGGAAGAGCTGCTAACTCAATTCATGACTCATTTCAAATATAACCTAAAACTGAAAGTCACGTTGGACTAGTTAATGGGAGTTAAGTAGGATCCACTCGAGCCAGCCCAAAAGTTTATATAGCGATGAAGCACCATCTTGAACGAAATCCGTGAACCCATCGCGGAGGCTCATCTATTGGCAATCTTCAAGGGTGCAGTCAATGACTTTATCAAGTCTAAACTGTATTACCTCACACCCTGCTCCCTCAGCCAAGCCTTCGCTCAAACTAAGAGCATTCAAGACATGGCCAAGGCTAGTAAAGACGTAGCATATGTGGTCTACAAAAATGCCCATAACAAGAGCAAAGACAAGGGCAAATCTGCAACAACAATGGTAGCGACTGTAGCCGAAGGGGCTAAAAAGAAAAATAACAACAAAAAGGCATCTACAGTGCTTGCTGAGCCCACAACTAGTTCAAATAGTGCTGAGCAGGAAACAACACCTGCCCTTGAGGTGCCCCCACAACCGAGGCCTAAATTTGAGCATAAAGATCACTCAAAATACACGACTCTACCTGTAAAGCCTTTAGAACTTCTGAAGAAATGATTGGAAACTAGCCACATCCAACACAAGATGGTGTCTGAGGAGACTCTAAAACACCACAAGCGCCATTGTGAGCTGCTCAATAACCCCTCCTTGGACCTGCCTAACAAATCGTCAGTTCCCAAGAACTTAAGGTTGGATTGGTTTTGCGAATACCACCAATTCTGTGGTCATGACATAGATTACTGATGGGCATTGAAAGATGAAATGTAACACATGATCAACCGAGGTAAATTGATCTTAGATAGAAGTAGTCCAGTCCATCTAGAAAACCAATCCATGCATGTGTACCTAAACCGGTTAAAGACAAATAACATAGGGTACACTATCAAAGTAGTGCGTACAGAGGGTGATGGCCAGGCACAGCCAAAAAAACCTTTTGTGTTGCATGTACCTCCTCTCCTACCTCAGACAACAAGCCCGTTAACATTGATGGGTGCAGTTCAGTGACAACCTTTCATCCTTCAAGTCCCATCTCCTACCTTTGTTCCACAGCCCACTATTGGTAAAGCTATGGCCCAACCCACGCTCATACCTATGGCACCCTTTGTCATCAGGGTGCCAAAGCCATCATTTGCTCCTGCTATGCAAGAGAAAATCTCTAAGTCAAGGCTCCAATCACAACCTAATAGGAAAGGAGAAGGATGTATGATGGGTAACACAGCCAAGGACCGACTTATGTTGGGGCTTCCCAAGCCTATGCCCCTCGCCTCGGCACCCTTGGTCCCATCCTCTAAAATAGATGATGCTACGCAAATGAGACCAGCTTCTCCCAACCCAAGAAAATGCAACCCTCAACTAGAAACCATTCCTCCTCGAGAGATTCGACTCCTGGGATGAATGGAAGAAGAGAAGAGTGACAAACAACCAAATCATGGATGTGATCTCCTCGATGCTTTTACACAAGTTAAGCAGGCTCTTAAACAAAAAAATACAATGCTAAGCCTCTATGACTTGTTGATGACATCACAAAAGCATCATGAGGCCATGGTTCGCATATTAACATCCATACCCATGGACAAGAGCTTGCTAGCGGATGATGAGGCAATTCACTCGATCATGCTTCCCCTCGTCACTGAACAACCCCGGTCTTTCCTACTGACCTTTCATGAAAAATCCATTAAGGATGACATAGAGAAGGGTCAAGTGACAACAGCACCTATGTTCATTACTATCCGAGTTGGCCAATACCGAATCCAAAGAGTACACGTAGATGACGGGCTAGCTGCCAATGTCATTCCATACCCCATAGTGGATAAACTGGGTTTGATCGACCAAATTAGTCCCATGAAAATGTCATGTTTGAAGTCATTCAATGGGGCATGAGTGCAAGTCAAGGGAATAGTACACATCAACTTCATAGTGGGAGACCAATTCCCCACAGACGCAGTGTTTATCGTCGTCAAGGAGATGCCTGGTTTCAACTTAATCTTTAGGAGGTCCTGGTTAGCTCAATTAAGGGCAGTCTCATCACCCATTCATCAAGAGATCCACTTGCCCTATGCAGGGGGAGAAGTGATAATCCATGGTGATAAGATTACCCCCCCCCCCAAGTGGTTAACAATATGGAAATGGAACAGGATTTGGAGATTGAAATCCCCGAAGATCAAACCCCTGCCCCAACAACTAAACAGGTCAACACAATGGCTAATGTAAGCTTGTCTTAGAATAGACTACCCTTTCAGGGAGAAGATGATAGCATAGAGAAATACTGTAATAAGTTTCCTCGTCCATACGCATCGCCAAAACTAAAGACAATCAAGAAGCAACTACGGATCTAGCTAAGAAACATGTTGGTGTGACATGTCACATTAGTCCACATTGTTTACTGTTACGCAATTTACACTCTCTCTTTCCGCATTATCCTTATTACACTTTTTCACATGATGCTATGGCCCAAATTGGCCTTAAACTAGTTACGGCTTGCTACAGCCTAAAACTGGCAATTTTGTTTATTCTTTTACGCTTACGATGCTATGGCCCGAAATTGCCTTAAACTAGTTACGGCCTGCTATGGCCTAAAACTGGAAATTTTGTTTATTCTTTTATGCTTATGATGCTATGGCCCAAAATGGCCATAAACTAGTTATGGCCCACTATGGCCTAAAACTAGCAATTTTTTTTATTCTTTTACGCTTACAATGCTATGGCCTGAAATGGCCTTAAACTACTTACGGCCCACTATGGCCTAAAATTGGCAATTTTGTTTACACTTTTACGCTTACGATGGTCTAGCCTGAAATGGCCTTAAACTAGTTGTGACCTACTATGGCCTAAAACTAGCAATTTTATTTACCCTTTTACACTTACGATGGTCTGGCCCAAAATGGCCTTAAACTATTAATAGCCTATAGTGGCCTAAAAAGTGTAACCCTTCTAACAATACATTTCACTTCATAAAAACTGAAATATTTATATCACACAGATAGAAGAACATTTTCCTTTACTCCATTTCATTATAACAAAATGTTGGCCAATATAGCCATGTTACACATTTTTTTTATTACTACTTCCACCTATGTCATTCAACTCCATCTCTGCCTCATGAAGATCATCCTCATAAGGACCTTCTTCGAGTGGTGTCTCTTCATGGAGGCAATCCTCTCTACGAGGCTCTTCCTCATGGGGATCCTTTTCGTGAGGTTGATCATCTTTGTGGGGCTCCTCCTCATGGAGACCCTCTTCTTCAGGACCATCATCTCCATTACGCTCCTCTTCATGAGGACCCTCTTCGTGTCGATCCTACAATTTTACATGAAACACATGTTAGCATCACCACCGAAAACTACATATAATAACAATACAATAGTCCTACAACTTGTGATGGTCCTACGTCAGCCATGAAAGGAATTTGTTCCAAGCCAACCCATAGGCATTGCATGATCTCGTCCTTGGTAAGTTCAGATCAAACGCCATCTCCTAGATCAGTTCCAGCCTTGACCTTTCCCTTTTCCATAGGAGTCCATCGAGGTGGTTCAGGGAAGATGGAAGGTACAGTGGTCTCTCTACCAGGGAGGGTTATTTCTCTCTCTAGGGAGGTTCTTACTATCACTTTCTCCTAAAACTTTTTGTATGCTCAAGAAGCACCAATGACATCGAGGAATAGCTGGAGGGACCATGCTTCAACAATAAAATCCTTGTAATGTTGGCAGTAGGTGACACTTTCTCGCTTATACATGTGCTTATGGTCCTTTTGTGCCTACCTCGATGCTTGAACCCTTGTGCTAAAATCCTTCCAATCTTGGTTCTTCTGGGCTAGGTGTTCCATTTGCATCCACTACTCAATGAGCTCACAGCTAGCTTGGACACTGTTTCTGACAACCATCCAATAATGGGCATAGTCAATCATGGCCATCCACCAATTCTCATCATTGGTCTCTCGAGCTTGTAGAAATTCATTTTGAGATGCCAAGTCCTCAACCCTATCAGTTAGGGCCTTTTTCTCCTTTTTTGTTTTCTGCAACCTCTTCCAAAGATCTTCATTCACGTTCTAACACTCCCATAAAGAGCGGGCCGAGTGTAATGCACATTTACACATTTCATCATAAAGGCTACGTGGCACTTCGATCACCTCTGGTGAGGATTCAAGGGTAGTGTCTAAGTCAATGGGCTCTTTGGGATCCCATCTGAGGCAAGATCCTATAACATAAAAAATAATCGTTAGACGCAACAAAATAATGCAATGTCGCAATGCCAAAAATCCCTATGTAATAATAGTGACATACCAATCTTAGGATCTATTTTCTCTAGCAGACTGATCATGTCGTTCACAATGCCCTCCATAAAGGCGAACATATCAGGAGTCTCACCCCAATGCTAAGTTGGGGTTATTAACAAAGGTGTGCTCTTATTACCAGAAATACCTAGTACATGCAATAAAGTAAGTTAGACATAGTATAATAGACATAAAGGCGATTGAAGCATTACGATAATGCAAAAATCAATTTAACAAAACCCCCAAGGGTAGTAGCATGAGGTTTACCCTTTGAGGAAAAGTCAAACTCACCGGTGACAAACTGCTTCTCTTTTCCTAGCTCATCCGAAATGACCTTGGCATCCTCTACTTTCATCTCTTCTTTGGGTGTATTGACCTAAATCGTTGGTGTAATGCTGGAAAGGAAAATAGACACCCAGAGATCATCGGGCAGACACAGTTGACCCTACCTTCACCCAAGGGCAAGCTGGAAAAGTAAACGAAGCAAATCAACCAAGGACTTCCCCGAGTGTAAGCTATGGCTAGAGCTGGGGTTATTGTAAACAATGTCTTAAAATGTGTAAATGTGCATAAAATATAATGTGAGAAAAAATGTAAAAATAATGTAAAATAGAAAATGAAAATAATGTTTGGTTGGCAGAATGAAAATATTAGAAAAGATGTACACCGGTCGAAGCATAGTTACGTGTAGATGGCAGGTCGAACGCCTAGCCCTGGGGTGATGTAACGTGATGATGCGATGATGTGATGTGATGGATGTGAGAAATTCTTGGATGCCAACAGTCAGGTATGTCAAGCACCCAAGGATTGTAGGTTCTGTACTTTCTCAGAATTACCAATGTCTCCAATTGCCAACCTCGATTTATGTGAATTAACAGGGTATTTATAGGGTTGGATCAGGCTCAGGCACTAAATTCAAGAATAGAATCAATGGTTGTGAGATGAGAGGAAATAAAATCTAGTAACATGTGTCCAATGGACAGTTGTGCTCGGGTTGGATGTGTGTTGGTGAGAGTTGGATGTGTGTTGGACAGTTGTGCACAAGTTGGATGTGCGTCAGCAAGCTATGTTCTTGACCAGGTACATTGCATTTTACAATTTAAGGGTTATTCAAGCCCATGAAAGTACATTTAATTTAGACATGAGGCCCTGACATGCCCGCACATGTGGATTTACAATGAAATGTACAACAAGAGAAATTCAACCCCCGCTCACTTGACCATGGACCAACCGCTCGAGGATGTCGAGATGTTGATTTGAGCCTATTCAAGATAGCTCTGTTTAACCAAGGCTTCCAACATGAGTTTTCTATGCTTCCACATGTCTTCAACATGCGTTTGAAGCATCTTTGTGAGAGCGTGACTGGCAATCACGCTAGGCAGTCATGCTGGGTGTGACCCCAGCGTGACTTGAGCATGAGGTATGAAAAATGTAATTTTTGACACCAAATTTGGAATTTTTGAAGCCTATTTTTAAACACAACTGTTTCTTGCCTATGTGTCATCTAGATCTGGAAATTTGAGCTTGGATGTGTTTGATTTGGAGTTGTTTTGGGTAGGTCACGTTGTAGCGTGACCTGCAAAAACCCATGAAAACTTGCAAATTTTGAGTTGAAATCTGGAATTTCTAAAGCCTAGGACCCATAGTTATCAATAGTGGACCTTGAGGATACCCTTGAAATCAAGTCATTTTGACTTAGTTTTAGGGCTCTAAAAGTTGGTCACGCTGTGGTCACGCCCAGCATGACTGCCCAGCGTGACCTGTAGTGTGACCCTAAAAACTTGTAATTTTGAGCTAAAATCTAGAATTTCTAAAGCCTGAGACCCATAGTTATCAATAGTGAACCCTGAGGATGACTTGCACGCTTGAAATCGAGCCATTTTGGCTTAGTTTTGAGGCTCCCAGAGTTGGTCATGTTGTGGTCACGCCCAGCATCACTGCCCAGCGTGACCTGCAAAAACTGTGTAGTCTGGCTTGAAATTTGGACTCCTGAATGCTGAGACTTGGAGTGGACATTAGAAGCTCTTGAGGATGACTTGAACCCTTAGATTTGGACCACTTTTTATTTGATTTTAAAACTGTTGGAGCTGCTCACATTGAGGGCAAGCTAGCTTGACAGTGTGATCAAGCTGGCTTGCACGAGCTGGACTTGAGCTCCCTGCCTAGTTAAATTTTTCCTCCCGAATGCTTGAAAGGGCTTGAGTTTTTCTTGTTTCAAAGTGTTAGGCCAAAATTAGTGGTGTTTCATTGGCCCCCCTTTGTTGATGTTTGGAGGAATCCACCCAGGAGGCGTCGACAAAAAAGTGCAAAACACCATGAACGACAAAGTACCAAACATTAACTCTAAACCCTTGGCTAGATGTCATCGCACCATTTTCAAAAGTACATGGGATCAAGGAAATGTAGTTTGAGATGCAAGGGGAGGGGATTGGTTGTAACAAGGGAAGCCAAGAAATTGTTCTTCGAATTTTTGGGAGAGGAATGCTCTCTCGTGAACAAGTTATGTCATTGGTCCTTGTCAATAGCAGGGTTTTTAGCAGACTCAAAACCAAGACATAGGAGGTGCATTCTTTGTAGAAATGGGACTCTTATAGAGTATTTGTAGGGCCCATTGTAAATCACCAAAGCCATGTGATGATGTGTAACATGGTCTCTTTGAGACACGAGTGTAACTATTTTTCAAGACAATTGCCTTCTCGCCTGGGGCTTGTATGAGAAGAGCCAATAGTCCATGGTTCATGATGTTAACGGGATCATGAAGACCTTTTCCATGCATTTTTCTCTTTGACCTTTTTTTTCTTTTTCCTTTTTGTTTTTTTTTCTTTTTTCTTTTCTTTTATTTTTTCCTTTTTTTGTCTTTCTTTTTCTTTTGCTTTTCTTTTTCTCTTTGGTCTTTTTAAAATAGCTTGCTTTTAATGCTATGCTCATGTTCGAGTGCTTGCATTTTATGTCATGCATTATGTACTGTGTTTTGCATTGTGACTGCTTAGGGAGTTACAGTGTGCAACAATGTATCAAGAGTGTTGAGTTAAGTGGAATGTATCTGGGGGTATAACTGAGTAGGATAATTGGGACATGATGAAGGAAATAGGTGATGCATCAGGAATTGGGAATGTACTCATGAATGGATTGATTGTTTCATGTGTTAGGAGAAATGTGATACCTCATCATCATGATGAAGTGCAACTATGCACGAATGCCTCAGAGGTGTCATCCTGCAAACACAACTCTAAGAAGACAAGAAAACCACAAATGAAACAATCAGCTAAACACTTTAAACAAGGAGATGGAGTCATTGTGTGCAATTTTCAAAGTAGACAAAATCATGAACAACATTAGCTTTATTAGAGCCTATGAGATAAATCATGCAGCAGGTCTTTGTGGAATATGAATAGCCGATTGTAGCAACACATCTTTTCAAGTTTTCCTGGCTATTGATGATGTCACCAGTTTATAGTCTTAGCAGACTGTTGTGGATTAGTTTCACATAATAACCCCTTGGACGACGTTAGTTTAGTGTCATAGCTGATGATGCATTACTAGTTTATAATCATAGCAGACTATTGTAGCAATTTAGTGTCATACCAGACAAGGCTCTATGGTATTAGTTTTAAGTCATGATGCCAGGACTACTCTGTGGTATCGGTTTTAAGTCATGATGCCAAGACTACTTTGTGGTATAAATTTTAAGTCATGATGCTAGGACTACTCTATGGTATCAGTTTTAAGTCATGATGCTAGGACTTCTCTGTGGTATTAGTTTTAAGTCATGATGCAGGACTGCTCTGTGGTATCAATTTTAAGTCATGATGCCAGGACTACTCTATGGTATTAGTTTTAAGTCATGATGCCAAGACTACTTTGTGGTATCAGTTTTAATTCATGATTCCAGGACTACTTTGTGGTATCATTTTTAAGTCATGATGCTAGGACTACTTTGTGGTACTAGTTTTAAGTCATGATTCCAAGACTACTTTGTGGTATCAGTTTTAAGTCATGATTCCAGGACTACTCTGTGGTATTAGTTTTAAGGCTTGATGCTAGGACTACTCTGTGGTATCAGTTTTAAGTCATGATGCCAGGACTATTCTATGGTATCAGTTTTAAGTCATGATGCCAGGACTATTCTATGGTATCAATTTTAAGTCATGATGCCAAGACTATGACGTACCTCAAGTTTCTCAAACATAGTACCTTTTCAAGTACAAGTGGTTTGTTGGATTGACGAACTCGTTTCTGTCCATGTCAATAATTTTGAATGCTCCATTGTTGTATGCCTTGGTGACTAGGTAAGGCCCTTCCCAGTTGGCTGAGAATTTATCTGGATGTTCTCGGGCAACTTTAAGTACTAGATCTCCTTCTTTGATCAGGAATTTATGGAGATTGTGCTTGTGCCTTTGCCTCTATTGTTTTTGGTACTATTCAATTTGATCAAGCGTTCATAAATGTTCCTCCTCTACCAAATCGAGGTCGGCAATGCACAATTCATTTTTTTTGACTTTCATCAAGGAGGATGGAGAGAGCTATCCACAATGAGGGAACCTGCAATTCTAAAGGTAAAATAGATTCAAATCCGTACACTAGACTATATTGAGTTTTACCTGTGGATGTTCGATGTGTCGTTCTGTAAGCCCACAATGCATAGACTAATTGTTCATGCCATCATTTCTTGCTCTGATTTAGCATATTTTTTGAGCACCATGATGACATTTTTGTTTGTAGCCTCTGCTTGACCATTGCTCTATGGGTAGTAAGGTGATGAAAATGCATGTTTAATGCCCAAACGTTCACAAAAGCTTTTGGTATCTGCGCTGCTGAATTGTGGTCTATTGTTGGTAATGATGGTCATTGGAATACCAAAACGAGTCACGATATTTTCCATTATGAAGGTGCAAATGTGTTTTGACGTGGTCTTCCTAAGAGGAATAGCTTCCACCCACTTTGTGAAATATTCAGTTGTAGTGATGATGAAGCTATGTCCCATAGAGGACGATGGTGTTATCAATCCAATTAAGTCTAAACCCCATTTTTGGAATGACCATGTGATTTGTGTTGTACATAGTTCATTAGGTGGCACATGTATTAGATTACCATGCTTTTGTAAAATGTCACATGTTCTAACCTTGGAGATGCAATCGTATTCCATGTGTGGCCAGTAGTAACCTAAGCACCTAATCTTTGTTGCCATTGCTTTAGGTGCTATATGTCCTCCACAAAGTCCTTTGTGGATTTGTTCTATGATCATTTAACCATCAATGCTACTAACACACATTAACAAGATTCCTTCATAGGATTTATGACACAAGGTATCTCCTATTAATGCATATTGGTGGGAACGTTTTTGTACGTCATCTTTTTGAGCATTTGTCAAGTGTTGTGGAGGTTCACCTCTTAGAAGATACTCTTTTATGTTATCATACCATTTTATTTCATGTGTTGTACTAACAGATGCTATAGATACTTCATTTAGAGTGGTAATTACAGGTTTGGCACAACTAGTTATAGAACTAGATAATGCATAAAACATTTTAGGTGTCATGTTTAAGGCTAGTGTGGCAACTACATCAGCAATAGTGTTTTCACTTCTAGGGATGTGTTGTATATCCACTTCTAAAAGTTGCCTTACTAGATGTTTGGTCAAATAAGAGTATGGTTGTAAATGAAGAGATTTGCATGCGTAGACCTTAGTGACTTGATTAATAACTAATTGTGAATCACTTGAACTACAAGGCCTGAGATTCTCGAAGTTAACGCTACTTGAAGGCCTCTAAGAAGACCTTCGTATTCTGCTATGTTATTGATGCATGGAAAGTTTAAGTGGTAGGCAGAAGGTTGGATTTCTCCAAAGGGGTATGTTAAAATGGCTGTAGAACATCCTCCTCGAGAGGTTGAAGCTCCATTGAAGTAGAGGATTGCTTTGTAGTTATCAGGTATAGTGTCTACACTATTAACATTTTCATCTAGGAATTTGGGGTTTATTGTTGCTTGATCATGCGTCGGCGAGACAGTTAGTTGCGTGGCTATTGCTTGACCTTTTGTGGAAGATTGAGTGACATAATGAAAATCAAACTCTGTGATCATCGCTTTCCATCTAGCTAACCTACTTAACTCATAGATGTTATTAGTGATGGCACAGAGAACATTATCCTTGCAAATGATGTAAACCTGATTACGGAAGAGATAATGCTGCCATTTCTTCAAGGAAAAGATGAGGGCGAGGCATGATTTTTCTACATCATTGTATCGTTGTTCATAGGCTATTAAAGCATGGCTTAGATAATATATAGGGATCTCGGCTCCATCTTGATGTTTTTGNCATTGGAAATGTACATTCTTTCATAATAGATGTTGCATGGGACTCAACTTATCCATCAGCCTTTTGATAAAGCGTCTAATGAATTGCAACCTACCTTGGAGGCCACATAGTTTGGTGAGGTTTCTTGGTGGTTGCATATTGGTTATTGCTTTAACCTTATCAGGGTCTACCTATATCCCTATTTCGGAAACTAGGAAACTAAGCATTTTGCCCATTTTAACACCGAATACACACTTTTTTGGGTTGAGCCTAAGGTCATATTTGAGACAACATTTAAATACTAAGTCTAGATCTTTTGCATGTTGTTCAGTGGTTTTAGACTTGACCGCTATATCATCAACATAATCATTGAGTAAATTAAGCATGTAATCACTAAATGTGTATGTCATTGCTTGCTGATATGTAACACCTATATTTTTAAGGCCAAATGGCATCATCGTATAACAAAATGTCCCCCAATATGTCATAAAAGTTATCCTAAGTTGATGCTCTAGATTAATTCTTATTTGATTGTAGCCCAAAAATCCGTCCATGAAGGACAATAGCACATGCCCAACAGTCGTGTCAATAAGTTGATCAATGCTAGGTAATGGGAAATCATCTTTTATAGTGGCTATATTGATATTGCAAAAGTCTATGCATATGCATATATTACCATTCTTCTTGGGGACTACAACAATGTTTGATACGCAATCAGAATAGTCAATGGCTCAAATGAAACTGGCTTGGTAGAGCTTTGTGATTTCAACGGGAACTGTTAATGCCATTTTGGGTCTAACCTTTCATGATTTTTGCTTTACTGGTTTAATTTTTTCATCAAGAATAATGTTATGTTGGATGATCCGGGGGTTTAGTCTCGGCATGTCTTATATGACCATGTGAACGTTTTTATGTTGTCTTTTAAAACCTAAGTGATGTCACCTACGAGTTGCGAATCTAGTAAGGCACTTAATTTCAAGGTCTTGGCTTTGTCATTGACTATGGTAATGGGGATTTCAACTAGAGGATCTTTAGTGATATTCTTAGCTTCTAGATCTAGAGTTTTAACTACATTTTTAGGCCAGTCTGATGTTTCTTGAGTGGAGGTTATCAAATTTGTATAGGAGGATGGATTTAGATGCAACAATTCTGGGTGGATCGCTCTTTCTACATCTCCATATGGTCCATTGAGAGACAATATTGAGAGGACATGGTTGGTGACCATGGTGCTCACTCCTGCCAATTAAAATAGGAGCGAAGTAAGAGATACTCCCTTGGAAGGAGAGTTATGAAGTGTAAACAAACATAGGATAATTAAACTATGCATTGACAAATTTAGGAGACGCGATGGAAGTTGTGGCAGTTTAAGGCTATACCGGGCCACATGTTGATCTGCCATTTGAACTGAGTATATGCACTATTAAAAATTTTTGACTTTTAAACTCTATATTTAAATTTTCGAGTGGAAAATAAGGTCGTGGATATTTTAAAGTTTTATGAAATTTTCAAGTGTTTTTATTTATTTATTGATTTTTTGTGCTTTCCTCCTCTATTCATAAGAAATTTTTGGGTTGAATTTGTGGAATTGGAATGATAAGGAAATTCGGGCAAGCATAAGGCAAAGATGACGTGAAAAATATACATAATTAAAATAAGAAGGGGAACCTAACATAAAAGGCCCAAAAATTAAATAAATTAAAATAAAATGAAATAAAATTCCCAAGGGGGGATAAAGAAAAGAAATTTTAGAAAAGAAACTCTCATTTTTGGCTAGCGTGAGTTGCTGGAAATTAGAAGAATAGCGTGACCTACCCATAGTGCATCGTGAGCCAAAGCGTTAGCATTAGCGTGACCATGGAAAACAAGGGTAAGGGCAAGAGGAAAATGAAGGGAAGGAAGCAAGCAGCTCTGGCATTCATGGAGGGGAGTGAAGAGCTCCTCCAACATCTCCCTCAAGCCAGGATTCCGGCGTGGAAGAAGATTCTACAAAGGTGAATTCTTTGTCCCTAATTTTTTGTTGGTATTTTTGCAAGAAATGTTAACTAGGGTGAGAATTTGTGGCTATGATTTTGGGTTTTGGGATTGCAAGCTTGGATGAACATGAGTTTGGCCTGAGTGCATGAGTTGAGTTTTCAGTTTTATTGGTGTTCTGGCCGTAGGGTTTCTAGTTATTCTTCTTGGAGTTTCTAAGTTACAAGTGTGAGCTACATCATTAGGAATTGTTCCTGCTAGCATCTTGGGCAGTGTCCTAGGATTTTAGAAGGGTAGTGTGAGATGCTAATTTGGGCCTTTGGGGTTTTGGAAGTGTGGTTATCAGGGGAGGCCATTGTGAGCTTAAGGCTCCTTTGTGGATGTTGCAATGGGAGCATCCTACCTTAACCTAGCACCGTAACTATAAAATATTTGCCTCAAGGTAGGGTTGCTTGTAAAATTTGGTAGGAGACAACTAGCATCAGCTGTAATTTTTTTGGAAAAAAATTTATAGGGCAGTGTGGCTCCTTGCATTTTTCGGCTGCTAGGGCATTTGTGAATTAAATTTTCATGACTTAGATTTTTAGTTTTCTCCCTGAGACTGCATGACCTAGATTTTTGGTTCATGACTAAAATTTTGAATTTCTTGCCCTGGGCAGTGTTACCGAAATTTATTTTGGCACCTAGGGAAGTGTGACCATGATTTCAGTCTTGTTTTTTTTTTGTGATGGATAGCATGACCTTGGTTTCTTCTATTTCTTATCCTACACAGCGTGACCTTGATTTTTTTCTTGCTCTACACAGTGCACGACCATGAATTTTGTCTGTTTTCTCTCCTGGGTGAGGCAACATTACCATGAATTTTCTTTCTTTTCTCCCCTGGATAGGCCAATGTGACCAAAATTTTTCTATTTTGGCTAAGGTAGCGTGACCAAAATTTTTCTGCTTTGGCTAAGGCAGCATAACCGAAATTTTTCTATTTTTCTGGATAGCATGACTAAAATTTCCTAATTTTTTTCCTGGGCAATGTCACTGAAATTTCATAATTTTTTCCTAGGTAATGTGACTAAAATTTCCTAATTTTTCCCTAGGCAATGTAACTAAAATTTCCTAATTTTTCCCTAGGCAGTGTGATTGAAATTTTCTAATTTTTCCCTAGGTAATGTGAATGAAATTTCCTAATTTTTCCCTGGGTAATGTGAATGAAATTTTCTAATTTTTCCCTGGGTAGCGTGACTATGGGTTTTGGATTTTTATCCAAGGCAACATGGTCTTGAATTTTGAATTTTCAATCCTGGCCTTTTCATGAAGATGTTCAATGATTTCTACATTTTAAATTGTTTACATTATTTTTCTGGGATTTTAAACATGGACTTGCTCTATAACTGATTTCAATGTGCCTTAATACGCATAAGATTACACTTCGCCTCATGGTGCACTACATTTGTTTATGTGATTTTTTTTCTTTTATGTGATTTTTTGGTTTTATATGATTTTTTATGTGATGTTGCTTTGTTACCCTTAACTGTTTTGTTCTATTTTCTATTTTCTATTTGTAGGGACACGTTAATGATGGAGCTGGCCCTAGTGGAGCAGGAGCAGATGATGAAGAGAATCTTGGGGATCAACCTGATCCATGAGCTTTTAAGTCATTAAGTGTTTTTGGATTTTTGGATGTTTGATGGAATGTATAAAGACTGATGTAATGGCCTAAATGTAATTATGATATAAAATGGTTGTATTCCTTCATTACCTTGATGTTCTACGTAAATGTTTTTGTTATTTTTCATGTTTTTTTATTGTTTTTCTTTATTTTCTTGAGTATATGTATGCAACTAAATGTAACATGAACTTCTAAAGTGTAAAGCGAAATATAAGGAAAATATTTGAGAAAGAAGACAATGATCATTCATGAATCTAAATCATAACTTATAACTTGTAAATGAAAATTCAGTGTAAAATGATGGGAGTTCGTGAATTTTGTAACTTGTTGGCTCTAGTTTAAAGCCATTTCGGGTTTGGTACATCAGTTTAAAGTCTTGATGGACTATTGCATCTGTTACTAAAGAAAGGATTACCAATTTTATGCCATGGTGGGTCAAAGGTAGTAATGTTTTTTGAAAATTTTAAATAACACTAGCCATTTCTGACCGTGGCTAGTTTAACATCATTGCAGACATTGCGTAGTTTAACGTCATTTTAGACATTTTGTATTTTAAATTCATTTCGAACATTTCGTAGTTCAACGTCATTTCAGACATTTCGTAGTTTAACATCATTTCGGACATTTCATAGTTTAACATCATTTCAGACATTTCGTAGTTTTAATTCTATTTATTGAGTTGCTTTTTGATCCTTTGTAGTTTAACATGTGGGTTTGAGCATGTGGGTAAGATTTTATATTCACCTTCTCTTTCATCGGTGATATCGAAGGGTAATTCCAACCAAGAGACATCAGTAGGAATGGCACCTATGTTTGTATTTTCTTCTTGTGTTTCTTCAGTGCTGGTTGGATTATGAGTCAATTTTGGGTTCACGTTTTGGTGTATGTTCACAATTTCTTGTTTAGTGTCAACGAACTCAATTTCTAACCCTTGACCTACCTCAAGGTATGAGGAAGTGATTAATGCTGTTGTATCCCCATGTATGATGATCTCACCACCCTCGTAAGGTAGGTGGATCTCCTAGTGGATTGGTGAAGATATAGCTTTAAGTTGAGCTAGCCAAGGATGTCCTAGGATCAGATTAAACCCTGGCATTTCATCAACCACTATGAATTCAATTGATGTAGGGAATTGGTCTCTAGCTATGAAATCTAAGGTAACCATGCCTTTCACTTTCACACGGGAACCACTAAAGGATCTCAATAAAGAGGTTGTCGTGGGCTATATTTGTTCAGTGAGTCCCAATTTTTCAATGACGTAAAAATGTATTGCATTTGTTGCTGCACTATCATCGACATGCATCCTACGTATTTTGAAATGATCAACCTGTATTGTTATGAACATAGGGACCATGGTGATTTTCCCTAT
The DNA here is from genome assembly GCA_015680685.1 of Gnetum montanum. Lineage (NCBI taxonomy): Eukaryota > Viridiplantae > Streptophyta > Gnetopsida > Gnetales > Gnetaceae > Gnetum > Gnetum montanum. The sequence continues at coordinate 78,288 of MNCI01030210.1, read as the reverse complement.
TTTCTTATCTAGTTTAATGTCCTTAATATGGAACTCTAGGGATGTGGTCTTCAATTCCTGAAGTTGTGGGGACAATACTGCATAAATGGATGGTTCATTTGTAGGAAGATCCTCACTAACAGGAATTGAAGTCAACATCCATATGAGAGCCTCTCAATGTACTGGTGAATTCATTACTACGTCATACAAACTTAAAGAAGTATTCTTTTATTTTAAGGCTTGTGTGACCTTGGTCAATGCACTTGCTAGGTCTTTAATGTTTGGGACATTCTTATCTGTAGAGATTTGGTCCATTTTACCTAGCATTCATATTTCTTGCGGAGGGGTTTTTACATTAGTAGCTAAGGATGCTGGGTTTAGGATATGACTAATGACATCATCTTTGTTTTGGTGACTTGTACTAGGCTCATTAATGGACGGACTCATGGGAATAGTATTTAGCGGTGTAGGCTTTGGTGGTCCTAATTCGTGTCCATGGTTTTCTCTCTCCATGTTCTCTCTTTTCTCTCTTTCCAGGCACTCTCTTATTAACCTATTGGCAAGATGTTCTTGCAAAGGTCATCGAGAAGTGGAGGCAAGTTATGCGCCAAGGTGTTTTGGAACCTGGATCACAAAGGGAATGGGTCGATTTTCAGATGGTATGTTTGTTGTGGCAACTGAAGGAGGTATGCGGATGACGAATGGTCTTTGTGGCATGGGAGATGTGTGGATGATGAAAGGGGCTTGAGAAGATGTTGGGGTAGGTGTGTTTTCTGAAGGCCACTGAATCACAAAAGGTCTTCGCTGAATTTCTTGTTTGTTTTCCACATGGATAGTATTAATCACATATGGTGCATCATTGGTGTTGAGAAGATCCTTGTAGACCCCCATGGATTGGTTTTGGGGTCTTACTAGGTTTTCCTCGTTGAATACTACTTCACCCCTATCAATCATGTATTGTATGTCTTTTTTCAACGTAAAGCAGTAATCCGTTACATGGCTGGGTCGTTGGTGATACTCACAAAACCTATCCAACCTAAAGCCTTTTGGAATGGGAGGTTCATTGGCTATTAGTAAGGCTGGATTTTTGGCTAATTCGAAAAAGTGATCATGTCTTTTCTAGGCTGTAGGAGACATTTTTTTGTGTTGAATTAGCCTAGCCTTTAGAAGTTGATCAAGTAGTTGTGAAGGCTTCATGGGCAATGGTGTGTATTGAGCGGAGTCTTTCTTTTCGAAGGTACAGGCATGACCTGTGTTGTTTCTATTTGAAGAATTTTCAGGTGTAGGAGTGGGTGTGGTTCTTTCATAGTTGTTTGGGACAGTGGGTTGTTTTCCCTTTCATCCTGGGTAACTAGGTCGAGCTGTTTCAGCCACTGCTGCTACCATTGTTTTGGATTTATCTTTCCTCATGTGTTGGTTCCTAAAGGTCGAGTAGGCTAGGTCATTACTTATTTGTGTAGCCTCTTCTATTTCTTTAATTTGTACAAATTCCTGATTCAAAGTACAGGGTTTTAGATAATAAAGCTTTGATTTAATGAAGTCATTTGTAGCTTCTTAAGGATGGTAAGTAGATATGTTTCAGGAATAGGTTCGTGAAGTTCATTCAGGGTGGTGCTCCATCTTTGGATAAACTTCTGTGCTGGCTCTAAAGGCACTTGTTTAATTTGAATCAAGCTATCTAACGTGGCTTTAGGTTTTAGATTGTATTTAAAACAAGTGACAAATTGGTGAAAAAAATCCTCCAGAGAAGATATAGAGCTATGGGGTAAGGCTCGGTACTAGTCTGAGGCTCTTCTTGCTAAGGACATAGCAAATACATGCAGAATTACATGGGGCCATGCCTAAAGCAAAAGACTTTTAGTTTGGAATGTCACTAGGTGGGCATTTGGGTCTCCCTCTTCATTTTACTTGGTCAACTGAGGTAATGAGACTTCTTTTTGCAAGGTTAAGGATGGAAATGAGGGGTCAATCTGGTCATCTTGATAGAAATCTAGTACTTTGACTTCCTCATTGTTCAAAGTTTTAAGGTGTTTTAATTCCTCTACCAAGGAGTGCATAATTTTTTGTGTGTCTACCCATTATTGGGCAGTAGGCAAACTGGTGGTTTGGGTTGATGGTAATTGATAATGACTCAATTGTGGCATCATTTGTGGAAAAAGAGGTTGTTGGACTATTGTTTGTTGTGGCAGGACAACATTCGGGGCTAAGATTATGGGATGTGGTACACTGTAATGAGTAGACGGGTTTTGCTGAACAGCTGGTGGAACCCACTGCCCAATCACAAGTTGTGAAGTAATTGTTGGTGTTTGTTGGATTTTCACTTGAGGTACATAATGGGTGGACATGGAAGAAGGTATGACTGATGGCATTCCAATCACTTGAGGTTGAGAAGTCATTCCTGCATTAGTCTGTTGGGATTATGTTTGCAATGGTATGATGGAAGTAGATGCGTTAGTTTGAATGTTGGACTTGGAGAAGATGGGGATGGGAATGGCTACTTCCCATAAGGAAGCTGGTGGTGGAAATATTATTTTTTCCAAGAATGGTTGAAATAGTGGGTTTGTATGGGCATGGGGGCTAACGGTATGGTATGATTCTCCATGTTCAGATTGGGCTGCAAAGTCATCTTCTTCATCTTGAGGCTCTATGGGAGGTAGTTGTAAGGCTTGACTTCTAGCCATGAGAAGTTGGGATATGAGTCTATGATGGTGTTCAGAGAGCAGGATTATGTCAAATGCTAAAGGGATGAACTCATGACCTCCCTTGTGGATAAGTTCATAGTCTTGTTTTGCTTCCCTTTCCGTACAGTCGATAGGTAGGTTGGCTTAGATTTTGACACATATAAAGCTGTATTGTTTGGGTGTAAGAGTGGCATAGGTAGGTTCTTTGCCCTATATCCTAAGTGACTGGGGTGTAGGGCCTTAAGGGTTTATCTATTCAATGATAGTTATGGAGTCTGTAGCAGTCACAGGGTTCAAAGTTTCAATGATTGGTAGTGTTATTGGATTGATTTGGAAGGATTCCATGATGAACGTGAGTGGACTATGATGGATGAATGGGGTTGGATTGCAAGAAGTTGCACCCTGACTAGTGTGACACAAACACAGCATGACCAAACTAATCAAACTATAGTGTGACCAATAGGAAAAGCTCAATGTGACCAATAGGAACAAGCTTAGCATGACCAATAGGGACAAGAGACTCACGGGATAAGATGAAAAAGTTTTGATAGGTAGCATGATCTATGTTTTAACAATGGCAAATCAGGCCCTCCTTCTAGCACCAAAAAATGTACTGACCTAAATCATCAGTGTAAGGCTGGAAAGGAAAATAGACACTCAGAGATCATTGGGTAGACACAGTTGACCCTACCTTCACCCGAGGGCAAGCTGGAAAAGTAAACGAAGGCAGAGTGCCTTGGATGGTCTGCATGCAAATCAACTAAGTACTTCCCCAAGCGTAAGCTACGGGTAGCGCGAGGGTTATTGTAAATGATGTCTTAAAACATGTAAATGCGCCTAAAATATAAGGTGAGAAAAAATGTAAACAGAATGTAAAACAAAAAAAAATAATGTTTGGTTGGAAGAATGGAAATATTAGAAAAGATGTGCACCAGTCGAAGCGTAGCTGCGTGTAAATGGCAGGTCGAACACCTAGCCCCAGGGTGATGTAACGTGATGATACGATGATGTGATGTCCTAGATGTGAGAAATGCTTGGATGCCAACAATCAGGTGTGCCAAGCGTCCAAGGATTGCAGGTTCTGTACTTTCTCAAAATTGTCGATGTCTCCAATTGCCAACCTCGATTTATGTGAATTGGCAGGGTATTTATAGGGTTGGATCAAGCTCAGGCATGGAATTCAATAATGGAATCAATGTCTAGGAGATGAGAGGAAAGAGGATCTGGTGACATGTGTCCAATGGACAGTTGTGCTTGGGTTGGATACATGCTGGGGAAAGTTGGATGTGTGTCGGCCAACTATGTTCTTGACCAGGTACATTACATTTTAAAATTTATGGGTTTATTCAAGCCCATGAAAGTACATTTAATTTATACATGAGGCCCTGACATGCCCACACATGTGGATTTACAATGAAATGTACAACAAGAGAAATTTGACCCCTGCTCGCTTGACCACGGACCAACCGCTCCAGGATGTTGAGATGTTAATTTGGGGCTATTCGAGGCATCTCTGTTTGAATAGGGCTTCCAACGTGAGTTGTCTGGGCTTCCACGTGTCTTTAGTATGCGTTTGAAGCATCTTTGTGTCAGCATGACTGGAAGTCACGCTAGGCAATCATCTTGGGTGTGACCCCAGCATGACCTGAGCATGAGGTATGAAAAATGCAATTTTTGACACCAAATTTGGAATTTTTGAAGCCTGTTTTTGAGCACAACTACTACTTTCCTGTGTGTGATCTAGATCTAGAAATTTGAGTTTGGATGTGTCTAATTTGGAGCTATTTTTTTTCGTAGGTCATGCTGTTGGTCACGCTGTGGTCACGTTGCAGCGTGACCTACCCAAAACAGCTTCAAATCAGACACATCCAAACTCAAATTTCTAGATGTAGATCACACATAAGAAATCAGTAGTTGTGCTCAAAAATAGGCTTCAAAAATTCCAAATTTGGTGTCAAAAATTGCATTTTTCATACCTAATGATCAGGTCATGCTGGGGTCATGCCCAGCATGACTGCCCAGCGTAACTGTTGCATGATTGCCAATCATGCTCACACAAAGATGCTTCAAATGCACGTTGAAGACACGTGGAAGCCCAAAAAGCTCACATTGGAAGCCCTGGTCAAACAGAGATGTCTCGAACAGCCCCAAATCGATATCTCGACATCCTAGAGTGATTGGTCCATGGTCAAGCGAGCAGGGGTTGAATTTCTCTTATTGTACATTTCATTGTAAATCCACATGTGTGGGCATGTCAAGGCCTCATGTCTAAATTAAATGTACTTTCATGGGCTTGAATAAACCCATAAATTTTAGAATGCAATGTACCTTGTCAAGAATGTAGCTAGTCGACACACATCCAACTCTCTCCAGCATGCATCCAACCCGAGCACAACTATCCATTGGACACATGTCACCAAATCCACTTTCCTCTCATCTCCTAGCCATTGATTCCATGCCTGAGCTTAGCCCAACCCTATAAATACCTTGCCAATTCACATAAATTGGGGTTGGCAATTGGAGACAGTGGCAATTTTGAGAAAGTATAGAACCTGAAATCCTTGGGCGCTCAGCACACCTGACTGTTGGCATCCATGCATTTCTCACATCCATCACATCACATCATCGCATCATCATGTTACATCACCCTGAGGCTAGGTCTTCGACCTACCATCTACACGTAGCTACGCTTCGACCGATGCACATCTTTTCTAATATTTCCATTCTACCAAAAAAACATTATTTTTGTTTTTTGTTTTATGTTCTATTTACATCTTTTCTCACATTATATTTTACACACATTTACACATTTTAAGACATCATTTATGATAACCCCAGTGCTAGCCGTAGCTTACGCTCAGGGAAGTCCTTGGTTTATTTGCATGCAGATCATCCAAGGCACTCTGCCTTCGTTTACTTTTCCAGCTTGCCCTCAGGCAAAGGTAGGGTCAGCTATGTCTGCCCGATGATCTCTTGGTGTCTATTTTCCTTTCTAGCCTTACACTAATGATTTAGGTTAGTACATCGGGTACAAGAACCTGTGTGACGCCTATGTTACTAACAAGGGCCTCCTTTCCCAAAACTGGGGTTCCTTCTCCACGTAGTAAAACTATGGCCCCTATTTTAGGGGTCAACTCCTCGACATATTTCCCTTTGTTTGTCAAACAACATAGTTAGTCAAAACAAAACTTTATTTAATTTTTACAAATGCTACATGACACAACAATGTCTATAGGTAGCATAATACATATATAAACTAATTATGCATTTCTCTACTTACTAGCCAGGGAATTGTTCCTATGAAACTTAATTCGCAGCCTCTTTTCCTCCATGGCAGTCAAGCTGTGAGACTCCATGGCCGGATGATGATTCTTCTACTGAACTAGCGAAGTCACTATTTCCACTGCCAGGCGCTTCCCCCTCGACACACTGTCGGTGTAAGAAGGGAGCACCCCATCCACGCTGTCTTGGCCCCGTGCTGGAGGCACTGCCAGATTCTTAGTTGTTATTGAAAGCGACTCCTTGATTCCTTTAGGGGGATCTTGGGACTGGATGGTGCAGAAAACCTAGGAAATCCACAGTTTGAAAATCTAGTTACGATCTTGATGCACCCAGACTCCATCCCTAAGAACCACCAGGAATTCAGAAAAATGGCAAAAGAAAGCTATGAAAAAGATGAAATGCACATTGAAACGAGACTCAAGCTTCTTGCGAAGCTTGACCATTTCACCTTGTAGGCCTTCAGCAAGGTAACTAGCCTAATTATACCGTGTCCCCTACTCCATGACCTCCCACATGATCTGAGCTTGTTCTATGTTAAGGATTCTTCCCTAGGAAAGCAGCTTGGGGAAGGCACAAGCTCGAAAGAGGGGATAAATGATATTAGCCACCTCCAACTTGATTTGATCAGCGAGGATGCCTTTCAGTTCCTTTTTTACCCCTAGCCATTCCTCTATGTCCTTTTTATGCTTAGAACCCCTCTTTGACCTCTCTTCTATCGATGAACAGTCGAATGTTAATATCAAACCTCACACGCACATGACGCACGAGCATGTGAAGATGCTCAGCTTCTTCGCTGAAGGAGTCAACTAGGGTTAACATTTTGGCTGCAGTGACATTGAGAGTTGCAACCAAAAATAGTTCCATCAGTCCATCTTCCTAGAGGTTATTGTTTATGGCAGCTGGGGCTGCTCCATGGCAAAGCCAACATTGTGCTTCTTTTATGTCACCATAATGAAAGAAGAGACTATTCGCCTCATGCCCAGAGACTGTCACTATCACCTCTTGTGATTTCCTAACTATGAATATAAAACAACAATTTAGACAACACAACAAAATAATACAATTCCATACATTGTTCTATTCCATAAGATTATACAGTGGACCAACATAGCATGATTTACCACATCCAAAGGGTAAAGGAAATGGTGGGATTTTCTCTTGCACATCCTCAATAATGATAGGACGATCCAAAGTCCACTTCTTATCCAGCCATCCAACATTTTTACACTTGGAGAAGAATCTGGCATAGTGGATAGGGTAGTGTGGGATTTCAAATCCTAGTTGTCCTAAGACACTAGCACACACATTGCTAATGAAAGTGAATTCCTTTATGGCCATTTTGGCCATAGATAACATGTTTGTATCACCTTGGAGACCACTCTCATTGATGAAAAACCTACATCGCAGAATGTAGACAATTGTTTATACTTGACAAAAAATCAAAAAATGGTTAACACATCATAACACTGTGAAAGCACTTACCTGCTAGCATAATACACGATGCCAGGTGGATTCTGGAAATAGGTCGTGAGATGACGAGCCATGAACAGCATGTTGTAGGCATGATAACACTTAAATTTAGGCATTGCCCAGATCCAAGATAAATGCCTCAAACCATTGGCACTCTATTCAAGGTCTTGTTCCCTAATGATTTCGATTGATCCATCCACTAGAAATGTTAGGATGCTCTACATTGACCCAACCAGTAGCGTCTCCAGAATGATGGCAGCTATCTCAACTGGTAGATGCGACTAGATAATTACATTGAAATTACGCAACAAAAACTACAAAAACTCCCATGCACCACTTTGGAACCAAACTACCTCCTCCCCTACACAAGCATGAGGAGGAGGAACATTGGGCACGAGGACATGTAAACAACACAGAACACCCACGATGTCCAGGATGATCAGAATGGGCTTTAGCGTAATCCTTTACAATAAAATACACTACCATTAGACAAAAAATTTAGATATAATAACAATGCCAGAAAAAAACAAATAAAAAAAGGCTCATAAAAATCCATTACACAACACTAGGATTCTCATTGTCCAGACTCCCAGAAAATTACATGTTATGCTAGAGAGGTATTACCAAAACTGCCGAAACCCTTGCAATAGTGCAAGGTCTGTCTTTGAAAACGACGATAAAGGTAACACTGCATATTATCCTAGCATAACATGCAACCATTACGGGCAAGACAATGGAACCCTAATTACACTACACATGGGTACAATACCTAGACTCCTCCAATTATGCATTGTGCTTGTATAGTATTTCCCAAGATCACCCAAACCCTTGCGATGGCGCAAGGTCTATCTTTGACAATAACGGTAGGGGTAATATGACAAACTACAGTAGCTTAGCCTACACAGGTAGGTATAAATGCCCAACATAATACACATCTTCGAAAAAAATATAATTACGATGCCATAACAATGAAAATAACATTCATGCAGGAAAGGTAAAAAATGACCTACCGGGCAAGTGGAGTAGCCTCCCAAGTTTTGACCCAGGCCTTTGAAACCTACTCCAAACTCTCTTGCACTTCATCAATCTTTACCAATTTGGCATGTCTGCCTTTGGTCTTTGGTGCCATGGTCACACTTGAACAACCTCACATAAGCTAGTTTCATCCGCGCGGTTGATTATTTAGATTGGGTGTCAAACATATTTGTTGTCTCTAAGAAAATAGGAGGAATACACATCTGTATAGACTTCCACAATCTGAACAAGGCAATGATTAAGGACAATTTCCCATTACCAGGTATTGACCAACTTATCAATACAACAGCTGGTCATGAGTTGCTATCCTTCATGGATGGGTTTTCAGGTTATAATCAAATCCGTATCAACCCAGAGCATCAACTAACTACAACTTTCATGACCCCCTAGGGAACTTACTATTATACCATGATGCCCTTTAGGCTAAAAAATGCCGGAGCAACTTATCAACGTGCCATGACATATATCTTTAGCAATTACCTCTTGGAGTGATTGAATGACTATGTAGATGACATAGCTATTAAATCTAAGAAGTTAGAAAATCATCCAGAGGACCTAGAGTTGATCCTTAAACGATGTCTTAGGCATGACCTTTCCCGCCACAAAGGGATCAACCTTTCTACATCTACTTGGCAAGCTCAGATGTGTCTATAGCTATGTTGTTGTGCCAAAAGAGGGATGACGGGTCAGAAATCCCTATTTATTATCTAAGTCACACTCTATTTGCTTACGAAACAAGGTATAATGAAGTAGAGCGTAACTTTTTGGCATTAGTATTTGCACTCAAAAAATGTAGACACTATCTTTTTTGTAGCCAAGTTAACATAATTTGCAAGAACAACATTCTGCGAGCCATTACAAACAATTTATACGAGAGCAGTGGAATAGCCCATTGGAAAGCCATCATAGCAAAATTTGACTTGCACTATATTGGCCAATCTTTCACAAAAGGCCAAGCGATAGCCAATCAACTTGTAACATCACCTGTTAATGATCAAGCTATGATAGAGCCAGAGTTTCCTGACGAACATGTACATAGTTTAAGCCCTGTATCAAAAGGCCCCGAAGCGATGTTATACTTCGATGGAGCTTTGACTACTAGAGGTGGTAGTATCACCACCATCATTACGCTTTCCCCTAAGGATGTTCACCCATTGGCTTACTGCCTAGCATTTCCTTGTACAAACAATGTGGTAGAGTACGAGGGACTCCTTAGGGGACTGTTAACAGCCAAGGAACTCAATATTCAACACCTGGCAATCCAAGGCGATCCGATGCTTGTCATCAATCAAATCATAGGGGTATACGCCTACAAAGCTGTGCATCTGCAGCCCTACTGCAATATGGCTAAAGATCTTCTAAGGTAATTCATAATGATCGACATCCGACACGTGCCGTGTAATGAAAAAACTATAGCTGATGCACTAGCTACACTAGCTTTAAATGTGCCACCTCATCTATTTGCCACCTTACCAACTTTAATGATGGAATGTATAGAACCTATCATTCAAGTAGTGTAAATCTCTTCTCTAAGTATGGGAGGAATGCTAGAATGGTATGACAACATTAAAACCTACCTTTTGCATGAAGAACCACCACACGAGGTAACACCTACACAAGAGATTCAATCCACAAGCATGCTAGGAAATATGTCATCATCAGAGATAGTACTCTATGTAGACGCTCTTTTGATGGGGTACTGCTAACCTACATTAGTAACGACGAAGCACAAAGGATAGTTAGCGAAGTCCATGAAGGACTATGTGGAGGACACATAGCCCCATGGGCCATGGCTGCTAAAATCATACACTTAGGGTATTATTGGTCATACATGGAATGAGATTACCTTACCAAGATTAAGACATGTGACACATGCCAACGTTACACAAATCTAATACACGTGTTACCAACTAAATGGCATACTACACGGATCACTTGGCCATTTCAACGATGAGGATTAGACATCATAGGCCCCATCACGCCTAAATCTTCCATAGGACATAGCTTCATTATCACTGCCACCGAGTACTTCACGAAGTGGGTTGAAGCTATTCCCCTATGAAAGATTACGTCTCAACAGGTTTGTCATTTTATCTTGGACAATATAGTAACCAGGTTTGGACTTCCCATGACTATTGTGACCGACAATGGATCATAATTTAGTAGTGCTGAAACCAAATCTTTCTGCAATAACCTTGGTATTAGGAAATCTTTCTCCTCACCTTATTACCCATAAGAAAATGGTCAAGTAGAAGCAACAAATAAAGTAGTTATCAATTTGCTTAAAAATATGCTCACCAGCAACAAAAAACGATGGCATGAAAAAAGTCTCTATGTGCTATGGGCCTATTGTACAACATGCAGAATAGCTACTAGCAGGACAGCCTATAGCCTAGTCTATGGATCTGAAGAGGTGTAGCCCCTGGAACTATAGGTTCCCTCACTGCGGATGGTCCTCTCCATGGTTATAAATGAGACTCAACACAACGAGTCTAGGATCGTGAATTTACACTCGGTAGAGGAAAAATGCATCCACACGCTCGACAACATCGAAAGATATTAGAACAGGAAAAAACAAAAGCATCATCACAACCTGCATCAGCGACCAATCAAGAAAGGAGACTTAGTTCTTAAGGCTATCCGTGAACTAGTGAGAAAATTCTCTACAAGCTGGGAAGGCCCTTTCCTAGTCATCAACACATATGGTAATGGAGCTTTCAAGCTAGCAGACATCAATGGCAACGAACTCCAGAACCCGATGAATCATGTGTACCTAAAGCAATACCACATCTATACATCAGCTCAGCTCAAATGCAAGGTAACAAATATCTGCTACAATGTAAAATTGGTAGTGTTGTACAGGTCCACTACGACGTAAAATTGCCATTTCCTGCACGCATCCACCACGATGCTAAATTGGCAAAGTTTTCGACTATCCGCCATGACATTAAACTAGAAAGGTAAGCATCCATCTACTGAGATGTTAAACTAGCACAGACTTGTCCCTAGGTCATGACACAAAACTGACACCCACAGCATGGTCTTCTAGAACCATAAAATAGTTCCTCTACCATTCACTACAATGTAAAACTAGCACACTTCAATCTGCCCAGACTTTAAATCGGGACCATGGTTTGTTGGGACTTAAAACCAGGAACAACGGTCTACTAGGACTTAAAACTAGAAGCTTCCAACAGATTACCCACGAAGCAAGAAATCCTAATCACTCTTGCATGGCATCCCTACTAGATGGAATGGGTAGGGTGTTGGAATGGACGCAATGTTGCTACCCTCCTGGCATCCTACTGATTCCTCAGATATGCCGAAAGGCATATTACTGATCCCTTGGAGATGCTGCTATGATGGCCACTCTGTAGTTGCAACTCCTGGGATCAGCTTTTCCATTCAGAGCCCCAAGGAAACTATGGTCACCCATAGCCTTGGTGGCTTCCACCCATCACCACCACCAGACACTGGCTTAGTAGATTCATCTGACTAGTTCTTTGCCCAATCAGTTGGATAAGATGAATTTGGCTATCGATGGAAAATTCCTAAACCACGGTGTCAACAAAGGGGCCAGTGCTTCTTGCTACGATTCCTTCTCCATGGCCTGAACTGTCCTTTTTGCTTTGGATGACACTTGTTTCAATAGCCTCCCTAGTAATTAGGATGACTACTTTTTTTCTTTATTCTTTGTTACATTTTGCAGGTTACTTGCTACGATAGCGTTGTTCAAGAATGCATTCACTAGGAGGGCGAGGTGTCACAACATTCTGAGGTGGCTGCTCAGACTATCTTGACTACTTGAGAGTGCAAACCCTACCTTTCCCTCTATCACACACCTTATTTCACTTTCTTCTTCCCTTATCCTTACAATCTCCTTTATCCTCTTCTTCTATTTTTATAGGATGTGAGCATACAAAAAAGTTTTTCGCACCATCATGTCCATGAACTAGCATAACATAACTTGCCTCATGAAACGCAAGTTCAAAATAACTATATATATATATATATATATATATATATAGCAGGAAAAGCTAGGAAAAATGGATGAAACACAACTCATCCAGGTCATACAAGCTTAACACAACTCGTCCAGGAAAGCCCCGCATATACAGTACAACAGTAGTGTAACCTCTCAAGAAAACACCCACGAGAAGTTGTCTAATAACATGTTTGCAAAGTATTATGCTCATGCTTGAGTCTTCCCCAAACCTGCCTCCCTCACAACTATAAGATCCCTGCTATGCTCCTTACGCTCCCAACCTTCACACTTCCGGGTTTGACAGAGCGACATTTGAGCAACAGCTGACGAACGGTGTTAGCGTCTTTACCTCTATGGTGTTTCATATTCTTTGTTGACATATCTCGGGCAAGCCCTCAAAACATTAACAAAGAGGAGCCATTGAAAGACCATGGAATTTCGAGACCTTGATGATTCAACAAGGTCTCAAAGTTTAGGTAAAATATTTCCACAAGTGGCACATTTGAGCAAGTCTTCTTTTTTCAGCTAAGGGCCTACTACACTATGCTACATAGCTCATCGTAGTAGACTTCAAGAGGACTGAATAGAAATGAGGGATGTGCAGCAACAACACTTCAACTTTGCAAGTTGGCCATGATTGAAAATCTTAACTTTTGGCATATTATGCCGCGTTACACTATGCAGCGTAATATATCATAACGCTGAGTAACGCAAATAGGCAGTTGATTTAGTCGCAACAACGAGGATAGAAAAATTCAATCATTAGCGGTTCTTACGCCATGATACACTCTCAAGCATATTGCAGCGTAACCACAGGACAGTTTGTTATCAAAGCTTTGGAAATCCTGCAGCACTAAAGACAAGGGTAGATTACGTTCCACTATGCTTCAGAGCGTAGTGCAGCATAATGCTACAAGCTTCAACTATGGCACATTAGGTCGATGGTATTTTGTGGGCCTAGGACACGCATCATCTAAACCGCATTCTTCTCCTAACCCTAATCTTATAAATACCCTCATAAACAATGTTCAAAGGGTTGGCAATTTTTTTGAAAAAGGTTGGAAACTGTTGGAATTTTTGGCAAAGTTTTAGCAATATCTCTTGGCAAAGACTGGTGAGAGGGTGGAAAAAGAGTTGTCAATAGAAGAGCATCGACGGTGATCGACAAGAGCTTTTGATGAGAGACTTCAAGTTAGTAGACACTTTGCTTCGAGTCTAACTCCCTTGCACCCAGATTGGCTAGAACAAGGTAGATCAGCCTTTTCTTGTTTCATCTCTGAATAGTTTCTTGTTTTTGACATGTGCTTCGTCTAAACTAAAGCCCGTCTATAATCATTGTATTCAACGTATTTGTTTATAAGCAAAATCCCAAATCTTGGGATTGCACATTCTCCAAATTCAATCTATTACATCTTATTTACATAGATTTTACAATCGTTTTGCATCATTTACATCATCCTCATTGCCTTCGAGATTACCGATATCATTCCCTCTCATCAAAATCATCATCTCGTAATCCGATTATTACAAAATTTATTGATTAAGTAAGTCCCTATCTAATTGAGAAGACCGTTCAGGGCACCTCAGATTCGTTTTCTCCAGCACAGCCCTCACACAGATCCGGGGTTGAAACTATGTACACAGAACTTCTCTCGGTATTTCTAGCAATCAACATTTTTTGTTGTTACAATCTTCTTGATGGATGCTAAATGATTTTTTCTCCTACTCTTCATGTTGTTCAGCAGGAACTTGTCCTTCACCTCTCCTAGGTTGTTTGATCACACCTTGAGTAGGACCTTCTTGTTGTCCGCATTTTGCTACCATCTACAATCACACGGGACCAATCGTTAGTAAGGTTGTTACCAAAGTTAGGTTATACCTTACTGCTTGCCTTAATAGATTTAATTTATTTCCGTGTGATGTTAATTATTGGAAGAACATGTCCCAAAAAGATTATAATGTTGAGTCCTCTTTGCTTAGGTGGTTTCTAAATTTAATTTTCTGGTACAGCTAAGGGAATGAAATTATTTTTGACACATTTTATTCTTAATTTACAACTAGTTACCCTTAAATATGTCCTTCGAGTGATGATGAATTTCAAAACATTTATGCACTATTTGGCATGTGCCCCTCCCCCATGACTAAGCTGAACACTCTAGGGTCAAGTAGGTTCAAACGGAATGAAAATTGGAGTACCATTGAGCAAGGTATAGGTATAAAAGTAAGGGTCTCACAATCTCAAGTCATAGAGAAAAAATTTGAAAAACTCCCTTGTGTGAATAGTGGAAAATGATGATAAGTGTTGCAGGGAGGTCACGTATATATATTTTCATCAAAGTTAGGAAACTTAGAGAATGTACCGAATTTTTAATATTTCTTTTGAAATTAAACAATGTAAACTAA
>MNCI01030210.1:22297-55151 GCA_015680685.1 Gnetum montanum | reverse complement strand
CCCCCCCCCCCCCCCCATTAATCCCCGAAATTATCCCTACTCTTAACCCTACTTGGAAGAGGGGGAAGATGTAGTCCTAAAGCATAGTCTCCAAGTTGCATTGTTTTGACACTATTTGTAGGTACATTACAATCTCTCAGACTCTACCACATGTAGTCAAGGTAGTGTGGTCACAGTTCAGCTATCTCTGGGTACTTGTTATAGTCTTTCGGAGCGTAACACTTTGCTATGAAGAGTGTAACATGTCAGCATAACCCTGTCTATGCTCATGCCATGTGGCACCCATGTCATGTGTTGCCTAATCCATGTTCAATGCTAAACCTAGCCCTATAAATATATCAATGTTTAGCACTTTAGGGGTTGGAAAAATCAATAGAACATTGAGCATTCAAACACTCTAAGCATCCTTGACACTCTTGCACTTGAGCATCAGAGCTTCACACCTTGGTGAATACCACAACGCAGTCTACCATTGCACCAGCAGAACATGGTGATAGTTGACGCAGCAAGTTTAGCCTTCCTTGAACTACTAATTCCACATCCCAAATTTCCTAGAGACTGTGACCACACTACTATGCTACCACTTTGCCTGCCTAATGCCACATACCACTCTCACTTCCTATCCAAGTAAAAGTTATGCTCCCTAGTTTTGGGGTGGTGCATTTTTCTACTCTCAAGATTTTGTTTCATTTCTTTTTTAAGAATTTTTTTCGAATATTAAGCATAAATCTTGCATTTTTCTACTTTCAATACACATTTTCACATTCATGTCACTATTTTCAAGTTAGGACTCTCCACTATGCTCTTGCTTGTTGTCTCGATGTCCACATGTAACATTCCATAAACTCTTCCTACAAATGGTCATTTTAACACCATTTAAGTCCTTGTATGATTAACCAAACCATTCAAGGCACCTCATTTCTATTTCCCTAGCATAGCCCTCACATAGATTCAAGGTTAGCCTATACGCCCATGGACCTCTCGGTATTCCAACCATCAACATTTTCAGACATCACAGTTTTTTGGCACTAGAAGGAGGTCCTTCCATTCCTTCTATGTTAAAGGGTAGCCCCACATGCTTTCTACACCCCCATCACTAGCAATGAGCTAGCATAGATGTTACACCTTTGTGGACCTACCATAGCAATAGTTGGATCATAGGCCAGTGCAGGAGTTATCTACATTCTGGTTAGTGTACATTGGTTCCAGTTGATGGTTCCCCTAGAACCCCATAGGATGAGAAGCCTAATTGTATCTGTCATGTCAAGCTCTAAGTATTCTGGAGAGCGTAACAACCCTTAAGAGCATAACAATCCCTTAGAGAATAATAAGTGTAATTCCAGATATAGCCATTTTTTCAGTATTTCCAAAGTTAGTCATTTTTTGGCCTGTTATTATAAATTGCATATTTAGCCATTTTCTTTTAATGTTTTCTACACTTCAAGGTTTTTTGTCAAGTACCTTATTTTCTCACATTTTTTCTACATAGAAAAGTGAACCCCATCAACACCTTGGTCACTACCCTGAGCATGGAGATGGCTCATCTCATTCAATAGGTGGGAGATGTTGAGCAACCACCTAGCCCTATACAACCACAATGGTAGTCTCTCAGATTGTGACACCAATCGCCTAAACACAGGGCGATGGATGATGAATGGTACAACTTCCTTTATGTGAAGCTTCAAGTGGGCCTATCATTAGACCACTAAGAAATAGAAGTGAAGTGCAATTTTGAAATCATTCATCAAAATGGGAGGGAGTTCTTCCCCACCCTTGACATGGTCATAGCACTCACCGACAACTTCAAGTGGATCTTAGACCAACTCATTAGGGTGAGTGGGCCGAAAAAGTAAGACACAATATCTAACTATGATGAGCCCCTATAGAATGGGTAGGAGGAGTTTGAACCCTATTCTAACAATGATGTTCCATTCTATGTCCTGGTCTCATAGCCTACCTCCATTTTCATGCTGCACTAGTCACAGTCCTCTACCTTCTTTGAGGCAGTTTTGACACTTCCATAGCCTAAGTCCCCACCAATGGTAGCTAGCCACAAAGTTCTACCTACACAATAGAGCATAGGACCTTCTACTTCTTTCCCCTATATCATCCCCTTGCAGTCTATTCAACCTTCCCAATTAGCATCCATGATGTCAATGTTGCCATATGTGCACACCATGCCCATATCGTAGCCATAGACAAGTCACATGCCCTTTATCCTAGCCATCATAGTTCGACCATCAACAATAGCCCCAGCCTCAACTGCATGGTGGGCCACGACTTCTGTATCCATAGTACAACTATCACATGTGCTATAGTACACAATAGCAAACTCACCAAGTATCACATGTGGGGGCACAACCCATAAAAAGGCAGTGGACCATTTTGATGGCACCACCAACAACACAGCCAATGCAACCCTCTTTGGCATCTCCAAGTTTGGATCAAGCATTCCAACTCATCTAAACTCTCATAGATGAAGTTAGGTAGCTTAAAGTGGGCAACTCAAAAATGGTCCATGTAAGGAACTTCTATCAAGATGATCCCATTAGTCTTGTGGTCCCTACACTAACACTACCTCTTTGGGTCCAACTTTCCCAATTCATAAAATACAAGGGTGAAGGGGATCCAAACACCCACTTGGTAACTTTCCATTCTAAGTATCTACTTTTGCAAGCGTAGCCACATGTAATCATCTGCGTTTTTGCCATGTCCTTGACTAGAAAAGCTCTCGACTGGTACCATGTGCTCCCTAGAGCTTCCATTTCAACTTTAGAGGACTTGCTAAGATAGTTTGTGATCTAATTCAAGTATAACTTGAAGCCTAAGGCCATGCTATACTAATTGATGAACATCAAACAAGGGATGTTAGAGCCAGTGCAAAAGTTTACACAACATTGTAGTGCCTCCCTCAATGAAATTCATGAGCCGATAGCTGAAACCCACTCGTTGGCTATTTTCAAGGGTATAATAAACAATTTTATTAAATCGAAGCTATACCACTTAGCCCCATGTTCTCTTAGGAAATATTTTGCTCAAACAAAGAGCATACAAGACACGGAAAAAGCTAGTAGGGACCTAGCCTATGTGGCCTACAAAAATGTGCATGTGAGAAAAGACAAAGAAAAGGGAAACGCCACAATAACCATTGTAGCTATGGTTGATGAAGAAAAACCCAACAACAAGCTAGCGTCCAAGGCACCTAAAGCCCTAGCCAAAAAAAATAAGGCATCATGGGAACCAATCAACTTGCATCATTGTTGATCATAGGCAAGCTATCCAAAGCCCAAACTTTAAATGCAAGAATCACTCAAAGTACATCCCCTTTCCTGTCAAGTTATCAGAACTCTTAGACTAGTTGCTTAGTGCTAGGTTCATTCAACACAAACAAATGTTGAAGGACACATAAAACACCATGAGAAGTATTGTGAGGTCCCTAGAAATCATTCTATGACTATGCCAAATGAGCCTCCAGTCCCTAAGAATTTTAGATTGGACTAGTTTTGCAACTACCACCAATTCCATGGCCAGGACACAGATTACTATTTAGCATTGAAAGATGATATTTAATGCATGATTGATCAAGAAAAATTATTCCTTGATGAAAGCAGTTCTATCTGGCTAGAGAACAAGTGCATGAAGGTCTACAAGGACCCACTCAACACTAGTGATGTAGGTTACATCATCAATGCTATTAGTGTTGATGATGATGCAGAATTAGCACATGAATCATTTGTGGTTTGTGTGCCCTTTGATGACATTGGGGCCTCAACATCAACTAGACCACAATCCCCTTTTGTTATCAAGGCACCACCTCAAGCACCCATGAAACCCTTTGTGGATAGGATCTCGTACCATGTTACAATGATGGTAACCCAAACACCTTTTGTCATTAGGGTGTCAAAACGTGTAGATCCCCCATCTGCCTAGAGTTCAATGGTGGGAACTGCATGATGACCTACCCACCCAAGGAGACATGATGAGTGTCTAGTTGACAATATGACTAGTGATTGCATGGACCTAGGTCCTCCTAAGCCCATCCCCTTGTCATCTGTCCCCATGGCCTCATCATCTCAAGCCACTAACACTAACACAGATAGTAGATAGACAAGCGCCAAGGCTAAAAGGCCCATTGTACAACCATAAACCAAATCTCCTCCCTAAGAGATCCATCTCTTAGGACACATGGAGGAGCTAAAGACCACCAAAATAATAAATGGTGGAAAAGATTTTTTATATGTGCTGACACAAGTTAAATAGGCTCTAAAATAAAAAAACATAACTTTGATCCTATATGACTTGATCATGACCCCTCCTCCTCACCATAAGGCCTTGGTTTACATGTTGGCATCTATTCCTATTAAGGAAGATATTCTAGCAAATGAAAAGGCCATCCATTCCATAATGCTTCCACATACAACCAAAGAGTCAAGGTCAACACCCTTGACATTTTTTGATGAGGCAGTCAAAGCTAACCCTAAAATGGATCAGGTAACCAGTACAACCATGTTCATAACAATTCATGTAGGTCAATAAAAAATTTATAGGATGCACATTGATGATAGGGAAGCAACTAATGTTATCTCATTCCCCATCATCGACAAACTTGGCTTGGTTGATCAGATCAGGCTAATAACAACATGTTTGAAGTCCTTCAACAAAGCACATGTTGTCATCAAAGGGATAGTTATGATAGATCTCATGGTAGGGGAAAAATTCCCCACAAACATTAAATTCATCATGGTTGAAGAAATGCCTAGCTTCAACCTAATCCTAGGGAGGTCTTGGTTAGCCTAGCTATGGGTCATTTCTTCATCTATCCACCAAGAGATCCACTTACCCTACAAGGTTGGGGAGATGGTGATCTTTGGTGATAATGTAGCCCCTCCAATCATTAACAATGTAGATACTAAACAAGGGTTATAAGTAGAGTTCTTCGAAGATACACCACCCATTTGTAATAAAGGTCAATGTTGTTTGGCTAATGTTAAACAACCAAACAAGGCAAGTGACCTCCATGAGGAAGCTCTATGCGCAAAATTGGCCTTCTCCACAGCAAACAAAGGTCCAGGGGAATACTTTCTTGTGCCTCCTAGGGCTTACACACCACTTAACCTACATCAGGTTAGGAAGCATCTACACAACTAGGGCATCTCCTTAGTTTGCTCGCATGTCTAGCTTGCCTTTTGTCCCTTCATCTATAAAGTTATGATTTATGTTATTATTTACATCTTGCATTAGCTATGATTTCATTTATCTTTCTTTATTCAGAAAAAAAAACATGGCCCAAAAAGGCCTTAAACTACCATGGGTCTCATAAAGCCTTAAACTATCGCATGGCCTGGAAAGGCCCTAAACTATCACATGGTCCACCAAAGCCTAAAATTGGCAACGAACTTCCTTTCATGCAATGGCCTAAAATGGCCTTAAATTAGCAATGGCCCTTCTATCATGTCCTTAAATTGGCATGGGATCCACAAGGGACCTAATTGCCTCAACCAAATCATAATTTAAATTATAATAATATTACATGAAAAGATAATAAAATGAGAAGCAAATAACTATCATATCTTCATTAAATTATCAATAAGATACATAGTTCAAAATTACATCCAAAACATGAAATATCCAAAAAAGTACAAAATTGCTTGATAGAAGGGCTACATTTTAAGAATTTTAGCTTATAGTATGCAATAGGGGCTAGGGCTCTTCCCCTTCTTCTTCATCTGTTGCTCTGCTAGGTCTCGTGCTGTCACCTAGAACCTACATCAAATAAAAATAAAAAAATGACTTAGTCAATAAATGAGGTGACATGAAAAATTAAAATAAACTAAAATAATAATAAAGCAAACTAAACCAACCTAAGAAGGATTGGCATCCATGTCTAGGGGCATCCTATCAAGGCCAAACTAAAGTTAAGTACCTACCAACTTTGAGGCAATTTTACACTTTGATGGTGCTTCAACCACATAAGGTGGTAGTGCCACTATCATTATCATGTTCCCCTATAGGGAGATCTAACCCTTCACATATCACTTCACATTTCTTTGTACAAACAATGTGGCAGAGTATGAAGTTCTCCTTAGAGGTATCTTAGTAGCTCAAGAGTTAGGAATCCAAAACATAGTAGTTCAAGGAGATTCACAGCTAGTCATCAACCAAGTCACAAAGGTTTACACTTACAAANGATTCACAGCTAGTCATCAACCAAGTCACAAAGGTTTACACTTACAGGGCAAAACATCTACAATCTTATTGTGATTTGGTGAAAGACTTGCTCAAACAATTTGCAACTGTAGATGTCCAACATATTTCTCGAAATGAAAGTGCCATAGCTAATGCATTAGCTACTTTAGCCTCAAGCATAGTGCTAAACGTGTTTTCTGCTTTGCTCGCTTTGATAGTGAATTGTGTTGAACCTAAAACTCAAGTAACAGGCATCACATCCATAAGTACAACTCACACCCAAGAGTGGTATGATGATATTAAGGCATACCTCCAACATGGGGAGCCTCCACAAAATCCTACCTCTACCCAAAAAGACATGGTACAAAAGTAATCATGCCAATACATCCTTGTAGGTGATAGCACCTTGTGTTACAAATCCTATGATGAAATACTGTTAGCTTGCGTTAGCGGTAGTGAAGGGCAAAATATCATTGACCAAGTCCATGAGGGACTATCTGGAGGCCATATAGCCCCCAAGGCAATGGTAGCAAAAATTAGACATCTAGGCTATTATTGGCATTACATGGAGCATGATTACATCTCCAAGGTCAAGACATGTGATGTGTGTTAGTGACATAGTAACCTAATGCATGTGCCACCCACTGAACTACATACTACATAGTTCACATGGCCATTCCAACATTGGGGGTTGGATATCATACGGCCTATAATGCCTAAGTCTTTTGCATAACATAGCTTCATCACGACCACAACTGAAAATTTTACAAAGTGGGTTGAAGCCATTCCCCTTAGGAAGACAACATCACTGCAGGTTTGCAAATTCATCCTAGATAACATAGTGACCTGATTTGGTTTGCCCATGACTATAGTCACAAACAATGGACCACAATTTAGCAGTATAGAAACTAAAGCCTTCTATGAAAACCTTGGCATTAAACATTACTTCTTGTTACCATACTATCCACAGGTAAGTGATCAAGTAGAGGCTATGAACAAGGTCATCATAAACCTTCTAAATAGGATGCTTAATAATAGTAAGCAATGATGGCACAAACAACTAGTCTATGGACTATGAGCCTACTGTACAACATGAAGAACAATGACAAGTAATATTTCATATAGTCTTGTGTATGAATCTAAAGTAATGTTGCCTCTTGAATTGTAGGTCCCATTGCTTCACATGATCATCTCAAGCTTCATTGATGAGGTTCAAAACAACAAGTTGAGAACCATTGACCTTGACTCTATAGAGGAAGAACACCTATAAATGCTTAATCACATTAAGTGGTACCATGAAAAGTAATGGAAAAAGTACTATCACAATCAACATTAATGCCTAACCAAGAAGGAGGACCTAGTCCTTAAGGTCATTCCTGAGCCTGTGGACAAGTTCTCAACTAACTAAGAAGGGACTTTCTTGGTCATAAAGGCATATGAAAATGGAGCCTTCAAGCTTGTTAATCCAGACAACAATTAGTTTTTCAATCCTATTAACCACTTGTACCTGAAGCCATACTACACCTGATATGCAGTATTGTGCCAATGATGAAGCAAGGTAAGTGCACGTCCACTATGATGTTAAACTAGCATAGATGTCTGGTATGATGTCAAATTGGCATAGACATCTGCTACGATGTTAAACTGGCATAGAACATCCTTAGGCTATGACACTAAACTAGCACCCATAGCATGGTCCATTATGATCCTAAACTAGTCATCCATCATCTGCTATGACGTTAAACTAACACAATGATTTGTTAGGACCTTAAACTAGCACATCATGGTCTACCGAGATCTTAAATTGGGATCATGATCTCTAGGACTTTAAACTAGCACAACATGCAATCTACCAAGACATAAAACTAGGTTCATAGTTCAGCATCCATAGTTCAACACACATAGTTTTGCAAACAAGCGAGCGAGAATACTTCCAATCCTCCATCTCCTAATCAAACCTCCCAAGTAAGATGGGGTGAGATGTTGTAATTCTATAATGAAGTTCATGTTGTTAAGGAAAAACCCTATGGAGCATGTGTAGCATCACCATCCTTAGCATCTTGCTAATCTTCCAGAGATTCATTTTGGCATCTTTCTAACCTTCCAGAGCTACCGCCACCATCACCAACCATCCTAGTTGGGGCTCTCACCATCAACATAACTCACCAAAGAACCAAAAGCACTATG
This sequence comes from Gnetum montanum, assembly GCA_015680685.1. Classification (NCBI taxonomy): domain Eukaryota; kingdom Viridiplantae; phylum Streptophyta; class Gnetopsida; order Gnetales; family Gnetaceae; genus Gnetum; species Gnetum montanum. Next base: position 46,778 of record MNCI01030210.1, on the reverse strand, counting down.
GCCCAACCATAGCACTACCATCCTTTGACCCTCACCATTGCCTAAGCCTAGAAGAGCATCTAGTACCATGGCTCCCCGTCATGTGGTTGGGTTTCCTAGCTCCTACCTTTGGTGAGAACTCCTGAGCACCTGCATCACCATCACCTCTTGCTACTTGGGTACTCACTTTTGGTGTAGCTATCAAAACTTTGGAAGCCGACCACCATCACACATGCACTAGCCTTCCTACTTTGGACATTGCACGCACCTACAACTAACACAACATTTGCAACCCTTGCAATGCCCTTGCAAATAAGACTTTGCCTTTATCTCACATGATGGTTTTTTTTCTTGTTTTCTCTGTGTTGTGTTTGCAAGATTAAGCCTTAGTGACATCATTCAAGGATGTGTTGTATCGTGGTGGTAAGACACTACACCGCTCCAATGTGTCCACTTTGACTCTCCTAGCTACTTAAAAGTGCATACCCCTACCATCCCTCTAGCCAATTGACTTCTACCTCTTAATCTTGTAATCTCTCACACTCTCTACAAGCTTCCTTGTTTCATGTGAAACCTTTCCTATAGTTAACCACTAAACCCATGATGGACGTAACGTAACTTGTCCCATTGGGAGCCTTTCTGGGTTGGTCAAAGCCCCAAATAGATGTAACATAACTCATCCTGGGGAGGAAACACATGTCCTACAAATGCGATGTGGTTACCTCCAATCAAATTTTGATTAGCATATAGTTTTCCTAGCAACACAAAAGAGAAAAAGAAAAGATAAAGCATATAAAAAAGAAAAAGAAGAATAAAAGAAAAAAAAAAGAAAACAAAGAAAAACAAAAAAAAAGAATAAAATTAGAAATAAAAGAAAAATGTAACAAACCAAGTGCCTAAGTCAAATAGCATAGTTTCCATTTCACAACCAATCTAGCCCCGGATTGACTATCTCACAAGCACTCCGATGAGAGGTCAAAATCCTAAGGGTAGGCCACCTTTGCATGCTAACTCCATCACAAGCACTCTGACGAGGGATCATGCTTTGATGGCAATCCATCATGATGTTACATCCAACAATTACATGTATTAATGAACATCCTCTCTGTTTTCTATCCCTTGACACATCTCCCTAATCTATTCCCTACCATACTTCATTTCCTTGGCACTCTCAAGCACAGTGAAGTGTTGTCTAATCAAGCAGTAACAAGCAGTGTTGATGTTGTGTTCGTCATGGTGTTTCATGTTCTTTGTCGACATCTCTCGGCTCAATCCTCCATATGTCAACAAAGAGGGGCCAATGAAATATTACCAATTTTAGGCTTCTACAGTTAAATAGCAAATTTTTCCAAGTGTCAAAACCTGGGCAAAATTTTTCTAAGTTGGGTGCTATGCTTTGTAGCATAGATAGTGTAACACCCATTGAGTCTTATTCTTTGCAAAAAAATTTTAAGTGTTCTACTATGCTCTCAGTTTTCCTACTACGCTCCCCACCATAGCACACACTTTCATGGCCAATTTGCATAAGTATCAAGCTAGAAATGGTCAAGGGTTACTTGGGATGGACCAAACATTTTGGCAAATTTTCTATCTCCTAGCATACCCAACTTAAAACATGTCCCAATTGCTAGTTCATCCAAGTACCAAGCTAGAGTTTGTCAAAAGTGCTCAGGATGGACAAAATAGTTTGAAAAATTTTCTATCTTTTGGGTTCCTACCCTCTGCTATGCTCCACAGTGTAGCAAGTGTGATAGATATTTTAGTGCCCAATTTTGCCTAAGTGTTGGATAAGGATTCGTTAGGCCAGTTTGACATGGAAGATACATTTGGCATCATTTTTGACTTTTGAGGCTACCCAACCTACTACACCCTAGAGCATAGCCAACATGCCATGAAGGAACATTACAAATTTCATCAAAATTTATCAAAGTGTCCCTGCTACACTTTGTAGTGTAGCTAGCATAACCAGTGTAGAAAATCAAAATTTTGCAAAATTTCACTAAGTGTTGTGCTATTCTCTAGAGCATAGTCAACTTAACACCAAGAAAAAGCCTCCTGCAGCTCCCAAAGGCCTTCAAAACTCATCATCAACCTTCATCTTAGCTCTGACATCCCTTTGATGACCAAGATTAGTAGTTTGTATTTCTATAATAATTCCCCCACCATTGATCCCCAAAATTATCCCTATGCTTGACCTTACTTAGAAGAGGGGGAAGACATAGTCTTGGAGCATAATCGCCAAGTAACATGTTTTTGATAGTATTTGTAGGTACATTATGGTCTCTTAGACTCTGGCACATGCAACCTAGGTAGTGTGGTCATAGTTTAGTAGTACCTGGGTACTTGTTGCTATCCTTCAGAGCATAACACTCTGCTATGAAGAGCGTAACATGTCAGGATAACTGTGTCTATACTCATGCCACATGTCATCTAATCCATGTTTCACACTAAACCTAGCCCTATAAATATCTTGATGTTCAGTACTTCAGGGGTTGGTAAAATCAAAAGAGAATTGAGCATTTGAACACTCTAAGTATCTTTGAAACTCCTGCACTTGAGAATTAGAGCTTCACACCTTGGCGAATACCATAATGCAATCTATCATTGCACTAGCAAAACATGGCAATAGCTAACCTAGTAGGTTCATCCTCCCTTGCAGCTTCTAGCTTTGTGTCTCGAATGTCCCAAAGACTATGATCGCACTAATATGCTACCACTGTGCCTTCCTGACATCGCATACCACTCTCACTTCTTGTTCAAGCAAAAGTTACACTCCTTGATTTTGGGGCAGTGCATTTCTCTACTCTCAAGCTTTTATTTCATTTTTTTCTAAGCATTTGTTTTTAATATTAAGCATAAATCTTTCATTTCTCTACTATCAATACACATTTGCATGTTTACGTCACTATTTTTGGGTTGGGACTCTCCACTATGCTCTTGCTTGTTGTCTTAGTGTCCATAGGTAATGTTCCATAAAATCTTCCTACAAAAGGCCATTTTAACACCATGTAAGCCCTGTTTGATCAACCAAACTATTTAGAGCACCTCATTTCCATTTTCCTAGCATGGCACTCACATAGATTTAGGGTTAGGCTATACACCCACAGACCTCTTGGTGTTCTAGCCATCAACATTTTTGGATGTCATAGTTTTTTGGCACTAGAAGGAGGGCCTCCCATTCCTTCTATGTTCAAGGGTAGTTACACATGCTTTCTACACCCCTGTCACTAGCAATGAGTTAGCGTAGATGTAACACCCCTATAGACCTACCATAGTAGTAGCTAGATCAATAGGTGGGAGACGTTGAGCAACCAACCAACCTTGTACAACCACAATAGTAGTCTCTCAGATTGTGATACCAATTTCCTGAACACAAGATGCTAGATGATGAATGGTATAACTTCCTTTACATGAAGCTTCAGGTAGGCTTATCATTACATCTCCAAAAAATAGAAGTAAAGTGTAGTTTCAAAATCATTTATCAAAATAGGAGGAAGTTCATCCCCACCCCTAACATGATCATACCACTCACTGACAACTTCAAGTGGATCTTAGACCAACTCATTAGGGTGAGTGAGCTGAAAGAGCAAGACATGGTATCAAACTATGATGAGCCTCTGCAAGATGGGTAGGAGGAGTTTAAAATCCATTCTGATAGTTGTGTTCCATTCTACATCTCAGTCCAATAGCTTGCCTTCATTTCATACCACACCAATCACAGTCCTCTACCTTCTTTGAGGTAGCTATGACACTTCCACAACATAAGTCCCCACTAGTGGTAGCTAGCCACCATGTCCTACCTGTGCAACAAAGCACAGGACCTTTTGCTTCTTTCCCCTTTGTCATCCCCTTACAATTTTTTCAACCTTCCCAGCCAACATCTATGACATCAATGTTGCCATATGTGCACACCATGCTCATATCGCAGCCAAAGATTAGGCACATGCCCTTTATCCCAGCCATCTCAGTCCCACCACCAATAACAGCCCCACCCCCAACCACATGGTGGGCTGCAATTTCTGTATGCACGATACAACTATCACATGTGTTATAGTGCACAAAACAAAAGACTCACCAAGCATCACACATGGTGGCATAGCCTACAATAGGGCTATGGGTTGCTCTAATGGCACCACCAATAGAACAACCAATGCAACCCTCTGCAGCATCTCTAAGTTTGGATCAAGCATTCAAACTCTCACAGAGGAAGTTAGATGACTTATAGTGGCCAACTCAAAATTGGTCTATGTAATGGACTTCTATCAAGATGATCCCATCAGTCTTGTGGTCCTTCCACTAACACTACCTCCTATGATCCAACTCCCCCAATTCACAAAATACAACTGTGAAGGGAAACCCAATACCCACTTGGTGACTTTCTATTTTGAGTGTCTACTTATGCAAGTGTGGCCACATGGAATCATCCACATTTTTGCCATTTCCCTCACTATCAAAGCTCTTGACTAGTATCATGTGCTCCCTAGAGCTTCCATTTCAACTTTAGAAGAGCTACTAAGCTAGTTTTTGATTCACTTCAAGTATAACTTGAAGCTTCAGGCCACATTAGACCAACTGATTAATGTCAAACAAGGGGCATTAGAGCCAATGCAAAATTTTATATAATGTTGGAGTGCCTCCCTCAATGAAATTCATGAGTTGATAGCTAAAATCCACCTACTGGCTATCTTCAAGGGTGTAGTAAATGATTTTATCAAATTAAAGCTACACTACTTAGCCCTGTGTTCTCTTAGCTAAGCTTTTTCTCAAACAAAGAGCATACAAGATGTAGCAAAAGCTAGTAGGGACCCAGCCTATGTGGCCTACAAAAATGAAAATGCGAGAAAAGACAAAGGAAAGGGAAAGGCCACAACAATCGTTGTAGTTGTGGCTAATGAAGCCAAACCCAACAACAACAAGCCATCAGCCAAGGTGCCTAAAGACCTAGCCAACAACAACAAGGCTTCAAGTTCTAGCACCATGGAAACCAATTAGCTCGCATCATCAACAACCATAGGGCAAGCTACCCAAAGGCCAAACTTTGAGCATAAGGATCACTCAAAGTGCATCCCATTTCCTATCAAGTTATCAAAGCTCTTAAATCAATTACTTAGTGTGGGATGCATTCAACATAAAAAAATGTTGGAGGACACACAAAAATGCCATGAGAGGTATTGTGAAGTCCTCAAAAATCCTTCTACGACTATGCCAAATGAGCCTCTGGTCCCTAAGAATTTCAGATTGGATTGGTTTTGCAACTACCACCTATTGCATGGCCATGACACAGATTACTATTTGGCATTGATAGATGACATTCAATGCATAATTGATCAAGGAAAACTAGTCCTTGATGAAAGAAATCCTATCTAGCCAGAGAACCAGTCCATGAAGGTCTACAATAACCCACTCAATGCCAGCGATGTAGGTTACATCATCAATGCTATCACTATTGATGATGATGTAGAACTAGCACATGAACCATGAATGGTTCATGTGCCCTCAAATGACACTGGGGCCTCAGTGTCAACTAGACCATAGTCCCCTTTTGTCATCAAGGCACCACCTTGGATGCCCATGATACCCTTTGTGGTTAGGGCCTTGTAGCACATTGCAATGATGGTGACCCAAACATCTTTTGTCATTAGGGTGCTAAAACATGTAGACCTCTCATTTTCCTGGGGTTTAATGGTGGAAACTACATCATGACCTTCCTGCCCAAGGAGTCGTGATGAGCATCTAGCTAACAAAATGACTAGGGAGCACATGGAGCTAGGTCCTCCTAAGGTCATTCCCTTATTAGCTATCCCCATGTCCTCATTTTCTTAGGTCACTAACACCAACACAGATAGCAGATAGACAAGTGTCAAGGCTCAAAGGCCCCCTGCACAACCAAAAATCAAATCTCCTTCCTAAGAGACCTATCTCTTAGGATGCATGGAGGAGGTAAAGACCACCAAAATAATAGATGGTGGAAAAGATTTGTTAGATGCGCTGGCACAAGCTAAATAGGCTCTAAAATAGAAAAACATAACTTTGAGCCTATACAACTTGATCATGGCCTCTCCTACTCACCATGAGGCCTTGGTTCACATGTTGGCATCTATTCCTATTAAGGAAGATATTCCAGAAAATGAAAATGCCATCCATTCCATAATGCTCCCACCTACAACCAAAGAGTCAAGGTCAACACCCTTGACATTTCACAATATGGTAGTCAAAGCTGACCTTGAAAAGGGTTAGGTAACCACTGCACCCACGTTCATAACAATTTGTGTAGGTCAATACAAAATTTGTAGGGTGCATGTTGATGATGGGACAGCAACCAATATTATCCCATTCCCTATCATCGACAAACTTGGCCTAGTTGATTAGATTAGGCTGATAACAATGACATGTTTGAGGTCCTTCAATGGAGCACGTGTTGTCATCAAAGCGATAGTGATGATAGATTTTGTGGTAGGGGAGCAGTTCCCCACAAATGTTGAATTCATCATGGTTGAAGAAATGCCTGGCTTCAACCTAATCTTGGGGAGGTCTTGGTCAGCCCAACTATGAGTCATTTCTTCACCTATCCACCAAGAGATCCACTTACCCTACAAGGGCGGGGAGATGGTGATCTTTGATGACAATGTAGCCCCTCCGACCATTAACAACATAGATACCAAATAAGGGTCAGAGGTAGGGTTCTCCAAAGCTACACCACCTATTTGTAAAGAAGGTCAATGTCGTTTAGTTAATGTTAAAAAGCCAAGAAAGGCAAGTGACCTCCATGAGGAAGCTCTATGGGTAGAATTGTCCTTCTCCGTAGCAGATGAATGTTTAGGGGAATACCATCTTGTGCCTCCTAGGCCTTATGCACCACTTAACTTGCATCAGGTTAGCAAGCATCTACATGACTAGTGCATGTCCCTAATTTGCTCACATGTCTAACTTGCCTTTTGTCAATTCATCTTTATAGTTATGACTTGTGTTATTGTTCACAATGCAACCCAAAAAGGCCTTACACTACCATGGGGTCCAGAAAGGCCTTAAACTGTCATGTAGCTTGAAAAGGCCTTAAATTATCACATGGTCAACAAAGGCCTAAAACTAGCAACCAACTTCCTTTCACCCAATGGACCAAAATGGCCTTAAACTAGTGATGGTGCTTTTGTCATGGGGCTCATAAAGGGCCTAATTGCATAAACCAAATCATAAGTTAAAATTACAATAATATTACATAAAAAAATAACAAAATGAAAAGAAAATAACTGTCATACCTTCATTAAATTATCAATAAGATACATAGATCAAAATTACACCCAAAATATGAAATATCCAAAAAAGCACAAAATTTCCCGATAGTAAGGCTACGTCTTAAGCATTTCAACCTGCAGTGTGCGATAAGGGCTAGGGACCTTCTCCTTCTTCTTCATCTGCTGCTCCACTAGGTCCTGCACCCTCACCTAGAACCTTTGTCAAATAAAGAATAAAACAATAAATTAGTCAATAAATGAGGTGACATGTGAAATTAAAATAAAGTAAAACAACAATAAAGCAAGCTAAGCCAGCCTAAGAAGGACCCGCATCCATGTCTGGGGGCATCCTATTGAGGCTAGCCTCTAGGAATCAAAGGATTTCATCCTCTGACATACATGTCTAGTCCTCCTCACCCAAGTCAATTCCCATGATTGTTTTTCCTTTTTCTATGGTCGTCCATGTGGGTAGCCCTCGCAAAAATGTTGCAGAAGTTATCTCTCTAGAAGGTATAGTGATCTGTCTTTCTGAAGACTCAGTCACCACTACATTGATCACAAATAGTTTGTAAGCCTGTGTAGCACCAATCGCATCAAGAAATATCTCATGGCATCGATGCCCCACAAACTCATCTTTGTACTTCTTGTGGGATGCTTCAAGCTCTTTCTTGTAGTGATGTTTGTGATTCTTTTACATTTGTCCCCACTAATATACCTTTGCACTATAGTCCTTCCAATTTTGATTTTTTCTCACCAAGAGGCCCATCTATAGTTGTTGTTCAATAACCTCGTGAGTGGCCTCATTTTTTCCATGAAAAACTAACCTATACTTGGCATAATCGATTTTCATCGTGTGCCAGTTAGCATCTGGGTTATCACATGCCACCAAGAAGTCGTAGCATGACTGTAGGTCTTCCAGTCTTGCCTACTAGTTCATCCCCTTTTCTTGAAGCTCTTGCACTCGTCTCCATAAGTGCTTATTTACATGCCTACACTCCCACAATGCTCATGTGGAGTACAACGTGCACTAGCTTGCCTTGTCGTATACACAATGAGGCACCTACTCCACTTTGGGGGGAAACTCAAGTATGACATTAACTTGGACTTCTCTATTCGGGATCCATTTAAGTTGCAAGTCTATTATTCCATAATAGGTGAAATTACATTAGTTATAAAAAAAAAAAGAAAATTAGTAGAAAAAAAGAGGAAAATATGATGATATGAAATAAACATACCAATCTTAGGGTTTTTTTGTTTGATGTGGTCTATCATATCATCCACCATGCCTTGCATGAAGGAAAACTTATCTAAAGTTTCCATCCACAGTTGTGTACGGAAGGTGGATGCTGATGCTAGGCATTCAATAGAAGCACCAACTACAACAACATAATACACTTTCTAATAATCAAAAAACCAATAGCCAAAGAGAGAATAAAAATCACAAAAACCTCAAAATAAAAGAAACAAAGATGGCAGTGCAAAGCTCCTACCCAACAACCCCTCAGATGTGAGAGTGAGGGGATTGCCCATCTGCACATCATCAAATAAATGCTCAAACTTACCATCTTCAAACTGCAACCCTTCTTCCTCAAGTTGCCTTAACACTTCAGTGGCTTCCCGCTCGTCTTCATCTGCCATGTTGAAACACCACAAAAATTTCAGCAACACTTCTAGACAACTTTAGAGCCTCTAAAGTGGCTTCAAATAGCCCACCATGGAGCAAGCAAGGTTCCCCTGGGGCCCATAGATCATGAAGGCAAGTCTTGGTGCCAAGAATCATTAGTTTCAAGGTCAAAAAGTGCAATTTTGGCTAAGTACATTTTCTTACGTTGCACAGCGTAAGGAGCAGCGTCACCAACTTTTGGAGCCCTGAAACTGAGTCAAAATAGACTAAAATTGAGCACAAGGACCCCCCATGACCTTCACCAAGGTCCCCAGTAGCTCCCAAGTTTTAGAAAATCAAGATCTGGGCCTTAAATGAGGTGTTTTAAGTTGATTATGCTGGAGCTACATTTTCTTACGCTGCACAGCGTAAGGATCAGCGTCACCAACATTTGGAGCCCTGAAACTAGGTCAAAATAGGCCAAAATCAAGCACAAGGACCCTCCATAACCTTCACCAAGTTCCCCAGTAGCTCCCAGCCTCTATAAAATCAAGATTTGGGCCTTAAATGAGGTTTTTTCAGTTGATTACGCTGGAGTTACATTTTTAGACGCTGCACAGAGTATGAGCAGCATGACCAAGCTAAAACAACCCAATTCAGGCGTCTCAAGGAAAAATTTCAACATGGATTTGACTCCCAGGGGTTGGGTAGTAGTTTTTTATGATTAGAGGCTCCAAAAAATCAAAATTTTGGGTTCAAATATGATACTTTTAGTTGTTCATGATGGAGTCACATTTTGGTCACGCTGTACAGCATGACCACAGCGTGACCAAACGAAATAGGCCTAAAATAGAAACAAAATGGAGTCAAAATTAGCATCCAGGACACCTTGAAGAGTAGGCAACAATTGAGCATCTACAAACAGGCATCAACATCCAAAAATCAGCTCAAAATAGCGCATAAACACTTAGTCACGCTGAGGTCATGCTGGGTAGCGTGACCACAGCTTGACTAACCAAAATTATGTTAAAATAGCCTTCAAATTAGCTCAAAATAGACATGCAGAACCCTATCAACCTCAAGCATGCAGATCCACTCTAAAAATGGGTCTCATAGGTCAAAAATAAGCTCAAAATGCATCATAAACATTGGACATGCTGATGGTCAAGCTGGCACCCTGATGCCAGCATATGCATAGCGTAAACACTGGGACGCTGGGATGCTGGATGCTAGATGTTGATGCTAGGACATACTACAGACATGCTAGAGCCAGATCCATGCATGCTAGAGGCCTTGGTGGAGCAAAAATAACATAGATTTGTAGATCTGGAGGCCAGACATCCTGATCCACTCTTATACTTTAATATTCTTTGTACATTTTGCATTTTTCAACATATCAAGCTCTTATGCTGTGGATTACACACGCCAGCATAAGAGATCTTGGTCACACTGCACCCTATACATTGTAACATTTCATGCATCCAGTCAATGCACACACCTATCACCCGATCCAAATTTTTCTCACCCCGTAGCCACTAATCTTCTCCTAGATCCGAATCTCATGCCCAAAACCCTATAAATCTTCTATTTTTCCAGTAGATCAAGGTTCGGAAAAATTGGAATCTCACACACTGAAGAAATCTGGGCATTAATCTCATATGCGGAGCTTCATACATACTTCGACATTGTACACCTGCAATCCAAAACCTACATCTTCCTAGCATCCGTTCTCATCCATCAGGGCTAAACATTTACCTTGTGACCACTCTGCAATTGTGTTCTGACTGGTGCACATTCTAATTGTTTATCAATACAAACAGTTTGCATTATTGTCCAAATTCTTACAGTTTACATTATTGTTCCTATTCATGTTTTTCCTATTTTCATTATTTATCATTTAAATAGTTTACATTCTCTTTCATTCATTTACGTTCAGTTTTGCATTTGTTTACGTATAACCCAACGCATTGCAATTGTGTACGTTTGGGGAAGTCCTCATTTGATCCATGTGAGGACCATTCAAGGCACTCTACCTCTGTTGATTTTCATCTTGCCCTTAGGAAAAGTTAGGATCTTACTATTTCATTTGTAGATCTCTCGGTGTCCATTCATTCTAGCCTCTCACCGATGATTTCAGACGGTACAATAAATTGGTGCTAGAAGGAGGGCCATTTCTTTGTTAGATCCACCTGTTAGCATCCTAGATCTAGCGTTCACATGCTACTATGATTTTCAGCATTGCTACGCTACCTTGTTTCCAACGTTTATGTGCTATTTCCTGCTGATAAATCCTATTATCCAGTCCAAACGTTGTTTCAGAGTTTTCCAGAAACGTTCCTGCTTGAATCACAGCGTCCTACATCTTTCCCTCTCAAATCTAAACACTACCCTCAATGTCCTGCACTCCCTGCCAGTTTCAGACATTGTTTACAGCATCCCTCATCCTTCTCTCTTTTCTGGCGCTATTCACAACATCCAGATCTAGTTTTCTTCTCAAACGTTGCATCTAGCACTTAGTTTTCTCACCCAGGTGCCCCGTCCAGTGTCCAGATGTTATGCCTTAGCTTTAGAAGTTGTACCTGGTTTACACATGTTGTCGTTGGTCACGCTGCCATTGGTCACGCTACTCCTCACTCTACCTTATACATTGTGCACATTAATTATATGTTGCACCTATTGAAACTCCTTGTACACTATTCCTGGTGTTTATACGTTGTAGTACATTTTTATACGCTGAAACTCCTTATATGCTATTCAACACTTAGCCATATTTCCTCTCTTCAACACTTAGCCATATTTTCTCTCTCTAACACTTAGCCATATTTTCTCTCTCTAACACTTAGCCATATTTTCTCTCTCTGACACTTAGCCATTTATTTTCTTTCACTTACGCTGTTACATCTAGACACTTTGACAATGGACCTTGTGCACACCAACACCACCACCATGCCTGTTGTCAACTTCGGTACTACAATCTCAGGTCTCGTCACTACCACCAAGTCCATGGTCACCCTTGGCAAGATGAATCCTCAAGGGTCATCTCATCGGTCATTGAGGCTGCAAGGTAAAGATCTCATGTTCACCATCTTAACGCCTGAAAAATATAACTTTATTTATGTTAAAATTCAAGCTAACCTGGCCATTGACCAAGCCAAGTTGGAAGCAAAGAGACACTATGAGCTAATTTACAAAGGAGGTCATGACTTCATTCCCACCACCTACAATGTCATCCCACTCACTGAATCCCACCATGAACTCCTATCACAACTCCTCATGGAAAGGAACCAACCCTCACGCCAACCCACCATAGAATCTCAAAATGGAGATGAGGAAGATAATTTTGCGGCTCAATCCGAACACGAGGATTTATATCATACTCTCAGTTCACATACTTAGGCAAACTCGTTATTTCACCCTTTCATGGTAGAAACCATATCTCTTCATGTAGTTAAAAGCACTCAAGCACATATTCCCCAATAGGAAGCACCCACTCTTATTCCCACTCTCCCTATGACCACTACTCAATTCAATATACCCATCCCCACTATTCCTCCGGTCACCATGTTATCCCCTCTCTTACAAGTGTGACCCCAACAACCCCCCTCTCAAACTAATGTAGGAGCAACTTTCCCACCCTAAGTAATCAAGATGTCATCCATGATACCCGCTTCCACATCTACACACTTCATCCCACGAGTGTAGGTTCATACCACACCCCTGGCTCCTCCAATACAACACCAAGTACAAAGTCTCCCTTCACAATCCACAATTGGCCAATGCCGCCCCCCCCCCCCTTGTTGTACAACAACAACAACAATAACCTACACCTTATGGTATGCTGCCCTTAGTAGCACCCATTGTAAATATTCCACAAGTGCAACCTCCGATCACTCAACAATCACCATTCCTACCAACCGTACAACAGTCTAATTTGTACGGCACTCAAACTAGCCAACCTACTTCTCCACCAAGTGCCCAAGAATGGGCCAAAGCCAAAAAGATTATGCAAGAGCTCACTGATGAGGTAAAACGCCTCAAAACCACTAACAATGAAGAGCTTAAAGTATTATAATTTTACTAAGATGATCCTATTAGCTCGTTGGTACCACCATTGACCTTGCCCAAAGGAGTTTCTTTGCCTCAACTAACCAAATACAACGGGGAAGGAGACCCCAACACCCATCTAGTCACATTTAGACTAGAATGCCTGTTTCTTCAGGCTTGGCCCCACACAATCTTGCATGTATTCACCATGTCCCTCGCTGGCAGAGCATTAGACTGGTACTGAGCCTTGCCTCATAACTCCATATCCTCTTTGGAGGATCTCTTACACTAGTTCTTTACTAGATTTAAATACAACCTGAAACCTAAAGCAACCTTGGATAGTCTAATATAGGTAAAACAAGCACCCCTTGAACCTATACAAAAATTTATCCAAAGATGGAGTGCCGCACTCAACGAACTTCATGAGCCAATCCCAGAAACATACCTTCCTACGATTCTTAAGGGAGCCGTGAATGATTTTGTCAAATCAAAACTGTACTATCTAAATGAGTGCACTCTAAGCCAAGCTTTTGTATAGATTAAAAATATAGAAGAGGTAGCCCAAAATAGTCATGACCCTGCTTAGTCAACCTTTAAAAATCAACACACTAAAAAAGATAAAGAAAAGGCTAAAGCAATAGTAGTAGCAGTAGCAGAGACTCAACCTACCAACATGGGATAGCAAGGCAAAACAGCTACTACTCCAATTAACTATGAGAGAACCACTCTTGAACACACACCTAAACCATCTACCACACAAGCTACTAACATAGGTCATGAATATACGTTTGAGAGGAAAGACCCTGCTCAGTACACACCGCTTCCCATGAAGCCTTCCCAGTTGTTAGATCAACTTTTGAAGGTTGGGACCATTAAACACAAGTAGCTATCTCCAGCGGCAGCCTAGAGACACGACCGATTCTGTGAATTGGTCAAAAACCCAAGCTTGGCAACTCCAAATGAGCCTCCTATTCCAAGAGGCTTTAGACTAGATCGATTTCGCGAGTACCATCAACGGAATGGGCATGGCACTAATTATTGTTTCACTCTCAAACAAGACATACAATGTATGATTGATAGGGGTGAAATAACATTTGATGATGCCAACCCTATTAAACAGCAGAATCAATCTATGGGTGTGTACAAAGATCCCCTTAATACTAAGAAATTTCCTTACATTATTAACATGATCCATGTCAGAAATGAGCAAGGTATGCCCACAAAACCTTTCATGATTCGTGTCCCTCCTATAGCATCGACATCATCCCCATAATCTTTCTACCTCACATACAATCCACCTACCCCTTAAAAACCATTCGTCATTCATGTACCCCGTGCTAATGTAACCAAAAATGTTCAACCACCTACCCGGCCCACTCCCTTTGTGGTCGAGGTGCCACCCGTGGTTGCAACCACAGAGGTACAACCACAAAATTGACCAACGTCCTTCATAATCAAGGTACCCAAAAACCCTGATCTTCAAACTCCTACTCCTCAACCACAAACCAAACTGACCCCATTCATCATCAGGATGCCTAAACACCCTGACACACAACCACCTCCAACTGTTCAACCGCAACCTCGACTCGCTCCATTCGTAATCCGAGTCCCAAAACAACCTGATATTCAAGCTCCAACAGTTCCCCCACAACCTTCACGAGAACGCCTCATTGATAGACTTACTAGGAAACAACTGGAAAAAGAACATCGAAGTCTTGAATTAGGGCCACCAAAACCCACTTCCTTAAATGATGTACCTATGGCTCTGACAACTGACGAGTTGAGCATGAGCTACGAAAAAAAAATCAGGAGTGCTAGATATATCAAACCCAACTGTCACATTAGACCACACCAAAACCATTCCACAAGAGATACAACTATTGGGTCCAATGGACCAAGTCTCAACCAACAAGAGCACACCAAATAGTAAAGACTTGGCTAGTGCCCTAACTCAAGTCACATAGGCACTTAAACAAAAAAACACATCTTTAAGCTTGTATGACCTAATGATGACTTCTCAAGTCCATCGTGAAGCCCTAGTACACATTTTAACATTAATCCCAGTCAGTGAAGACTTACCTGCAAATGAACCTTGCATTCATGCGATAATGTCTCCATATCAAGGATCAAAAGCTACATCACGAGGCTTCAAAATGGATAATATAAAAATAGATAAAAAAATAGGAGGATTCACCACTGCACCCATGTTCATAACTATACAAGAAAATCAATTTAAAATACATAGTGTGCATGTAGATGATGGAGCAGCCACGAACATAGTACCATACCCCATCATCAAATAGTTAGGGCTAACTGAGCAAATCAAACCAACTTCCACAAAATTCCTGAAATAGTTCAGTGGATCATGCGTAGTTGTCAAAGGAATACTAACTTTGGATTTCATATTAGGAGACCGGTTCCCCATGTCAACTAAATTTGTAGTCATAGACGAGATGCCTAGATTTAACTTGATATTGGGACGACCATAGTTAGCCTAATTAAAAGCGGTATCTTCACCCATCCACCAAG
Organism: Gnetum montanum; assembly: GCA_015680685.1. Classification (NCBI taxonomy): domain Eukaryota; kingdom Viridiplantae; phylum Streptophyta; class Gnetopsida; order Gnetales; family Gnetaceae; genus Gnetum; species Gnetum montanum. Next base: position 31,391 of record MNCI01030210.1, on the reverse strand, counting down.
AGATTCACCTATGTTACAAGGGTGGTGAAATAATTATATATGATGACATGGTTACATCTATCATTTCATCACACATAGACACAAACCAAGGCTCAAAGGTCGAATTCAATGAGCCTAAACAGGATGACATTACTCTCGAGCTTAAACAGGATGCCACACCTGTTGAAAACCAAAATCATAACCAATCTCCAAACCATGATCCCGTAGAAGATATGGAAACATTACAAAACATGGAAACATTAGAGCATACTGACATAGGGGTCATTCCCCTAGACGTCTCATGGTTAGAATTACCTTTTAACATAATTAGCAAAGGAGACGCTGAATATACAATTACACCGACACACCCAACACACCATGTCAATTTGTGAAAATTATAGAAGCTATTCAACTGTTAAAATGACTACTCATCTAAAATGATGTTAAACTACTACTTGTCTGAAAAGACATTAAAATATCACACGTCCGCAATGACATAAAACTGGCCATGGTCAGAAATGGCCAATTTATTTTAAAACCCACTAAAGCGGTTTAAATCTCTCTTGTTTTCTTGTGGCCCGAAATGGCCTTAAACTAGAACAAGTTACGTTTCCATTTCTTTAAAATTACTTTCTTTGTTTGCATGTATAGTTGCATCCCTACCTTACAAATTACTATGCCCCTTACACTTCTTCTACGCTATTATCATTTCAGCTACGTTCACACTTATACTTACAAGAAGTTAAAACAACAAAATAAAAAAATAGATATAAAAATAAAAATAAAAATAAAATATTTTGTGTTTACACTTGTGTTTATCAAAATTTTGGACAAAACTTAAAATAAAAAAAAACTTGAATAACATAAAAACAAAAAGCAAAAGAAAATGTATAAATGGAATAATATCAAATGTTAACATTGTATCATACATTTGCTTCTATACAATCCAAAAAATTTCAATACAAAAAAAAACATAACTAACATTAACAAAAATAAATTAAACATCAGTGCTAGGAGGGGCTTGATCCCCAAGCTCATCCGCATCATCTAGTGCCACTCCACTGGGGCCATCACCAACTTTAAATAGCCCCTCATCCACATCAACAAAAAATGCCAATATACCATTGGATGAACCAGGCAATAGGGTCTCAACAACACTATGAGCCACTTCTTCACTCAGATGATACCAAATCACAACACTGAAGCCCTGCAAGATAAAGGATAGGAACACAAGTAACACTTACATCCTAGCATCATGATGGTAAACTGACACCACACTTAGTCCTAGAATTATGACATAAACTGATACCAATCCATTATGACATAATGTTTCCTAATAATTATTATTTGGCACCTAAGGTATAGGGCCAATATTCGCGACTGAATTTTAAAATACGGCTATGCATGTTTCCTGTGTTTCTCCCATAACAGAATATCTTGGGCAGCAAGGCATGAAACTATAAAGGCAAACAAAGATAAAGCCAAGGTGGAAACTAAGAAGCAGCATCGGGAATCAATGGAAGAAAAGGGAAAGGCAAAAGAGCATAGGGTGACTCTTCAGGATTTTTGTAGAGATGATGTATAGAATTGGTGGCAAAGCACATGGAGGAGAAATTATTCCCTCATGAATTTTACAAGGTTGTCTGCATGGATGGGCGTCCTATTGGCGAAACCTCCATGGACATAGGCGAGGGAATTAACAGTCGCAAAGCTTTAGTGGGATATGTGATTGGCCATGGCCGGTGGAATAAAGGCATCACTACTCATGCTCTCAAGAAGGCAGTGGCTCTGGAATTTAAGCAGATGCCTGACGTGCATCAAATTGAAGCTCTGATCAAACCTTATAACGTTGGATCCTTAGGGGAGTAACTCATGTCATAATTTAGGGGAGGTACTCACGCTGCCTACAAGATGGCAATAACTCAAGATAAAATGCAAGTAATTCATGCCGTTTGAAGCCATGCCATTTAAATGCATCACTAATAACCAGCTCTTCCTTGGATGCCTGCTACTCTCGCATTCCTTACATGAGCTAATCTTTCATAAGTTATTTCTGATCTCATCCTAAAGGATTGTGTAATGTTTTTTAAGGCCCAACTCATGCTATGCCCATGAACACGAACGTCCACTTGTGCTATTCACGCCAAATGCTAAGAGATACTCACGCTGCAACTTAGGGGTGTTGCACTAAAACACACTGCCAAGTATAGCGCTAAAATACACTCACCTAGTAAACAAAAATGATTCACGCTGTGAGTATGGAGAAAAACACCCATGCTGAGTATCAACAACAATACCATTACTCATGCTAAATAAGAGGCTTAACTCACATTGGACATTATAAACTCATGCTGATTTCATACTAAAATTAGACAAGGTAAGGCCAAAATATTTCACTCACGCTGGAATATTCACTCACTAGGTCGTAAACTCATGCTGCCCATGGTTCTGTACTTATCCTCATGCTGATTTTGGCCCCTTATCAACGTAGATTTTGACTCTATGAACTCACACTGACGTTGGCATAGGCACTCATGCTAATGCTTGGTCCTATACTCATGTTAACTTTAATCTTTCCACCACATTCACGCTAATATTTGTGTCATGTACTTGAAACACCGTGAAATTTCGAGACCTCAATGATTTAGCAAAGTCTCAAAGTTTAGGTAAAGCATTTTCACAAGTGGCACATTTCAAACAATCTTCTTTCAGCTAAAGGCTTGCTATGCTATGCTACGCAACTCAGCCTAGTAGACTTCAGGAGGATTGAATAGAAATGAGGAATGTGCAACTACAACACTTCAACTTTGCAAGCTGGCCATCATTGAAAATCTTAAAATTTGGCATATTACGCCGCATTATGCTACATAGCATAATGTAGCATAACACTGCGTAACGCAAATTGGCAATTGATTTAGTTGCAACAACAGAGATAGAAAAATTCAAGCATTAGTGGTTCTTACGCCACAATATGCTTCCAAGTGTATTGCAGCGTAACCGCAGGACAATTTCTTACCAAAGCTCTAAGGAAATCCTGCAGAACTAAAGACAAGGGTAGATTACGCCACACTACGCTTCAGAGCGTAGTGCAGCGTAATGATGTAAGCTTCAGCTATGGCACATCGAGTCAATGGTATTTTGTGGGTCTAAGACACGCATCATCTAAACTGTGTTCTTCTCCTAATCCTAATCTTATAAATACTTTGACAAACACTGCTCAAAAGGAGGGCAATTTTTCAAAGAAAATATTGGCAAATGTTGGCATTTTTGATAAATTTTTGGCAATATCTCTTGGAAAAGACTGGTGAGAGGGCGAGAAAGAATTGGTAATAGAAGAGCATCAACGATGACCGACAAGAGCTTTTGATCAGAGACTTCAAGCTAGCAGACACTTTGCTTCGAGTCTGACTCCCTTGGGCCTAGATTGGCTAGAACAAGGTAGATTGGCCTTTGCTTGCTTCATCTCTAGATAGTTTCTTGTTTCTTGGCATGCGCTTTGTCTAAACTAAAGTCCACCTATAATCATTGTATTCAACGTATTTGTTTATAAGATAAATCCCAAATCTCAGGATCACACATTCTTCAAATTTAATTTATTGAATCTTATTTACATAAATTTTACAATCGTTTACATCGTCCTCATTACCTTCAAGATTACCGATATTATACCCTTCCATCGAAATCATCATCTCATAATCTGATCATTGCAAAATTTTACCGATTAACTAAGTTCCTGTCTGATTGACAAGACCGTTCAGGGCACCTTGGATTCATTTTCTCTAGCATGGCCCTTGCACGGATCTAGGGTTGGAACTGTGTACATAGAACTTCACTCAATATTTCCAACGACTAACATTTTTTGTCGTTACAGTTTTCTAGCACTAGAAGGAGGGCCTGAACCTCCGATCTACGTTTTACGGGTAGTCCTGTAAGCTATCTATACCCATTTTTGATTGACGTAAACGTAATACCTCTGTGGTTGTTTACAAGATTGTGTGGTATAGATCGGTCACTTCGATGATTCCTCTGAAATCCTACAAGATAGAAACCCCATCTTTGCCTTAGCTTACCTTTTCCCTTGTGATCTTTATCCTTGTCCTCATTACTCTCGAGCTGTGCAAAGAATTGCTATACCGACCACCGCTTTTACCATCGCCAGCCTCGAAAACCCCTGGATGGTGCAGATTACATCTACTATTACTGAGTCACTGGCTAGTCTAGTATGCCAGTTCCTCGAGATTCAAAATAAAGAGCTAGAGAGACACACTCAGCGCACGGAACACTATAACTTCCTCTGTGATAAGCCTGCGGTGAACCTGCCTATGTACCCACAAGAACTTGAGGTGAAACACGAATACGAGTTCATCTACTGTAATGGAAAAGAATTTGTGCCTTCACCTGATGCCTTCATACCCCTGACGAATCAACATCAATGGATGTTGGATTAGCTATTGATGACTAAAGAGTCAACGGAACAACGAGATAAAATTTTCTGTGAGGAAGCATCTCATGATGGGCAAGAGGACCTAGATGCCCATTCTAAGGGAGGCAGTCACGCTAACTTTGTCATGGCTCCTCGTCCTGTAGCGTCTCGTATAAATATTCTATTCATGGTCACTACACCATCATCATCATCTACCATTGATCGTGTTGCACATGTGGCCAACCAGCATTTCTTCTCTCTGGTTACCTTCCCAGGTGTTATTCTTTCACAGACCATTCCTCTGCAATCCTAGTTAGCCAACCCATTCCATCGTATACCTATGCCTACATCACCGCATGTACATGTAGTACCTACCTCTCAGTTAGATACTACTTCTACCATCCCAATCATTGCTCCCACACAACCGTTGACAGCAGGACCAGCCACCGTTGCATGGTGGGCTCCGAATGCATCACCTTTTGTTGCATAGTCTACACAGATGTCTTATATCCCACATAATCAAAGCCAGGTCCCACAAGTAGTGAACCCGATTGCAGGATCATTGCCTATCCTCCTGACTATGCAAACAGTGTACCCTGTGACACAATCGACCATGGTAGCCCTGCCTATACCACCTGCCGGGTGGTGGATGATGCAGACGATACCACCTGTAGGGATGATTACAACTACATCGTTCACAGGCCATGTTGCTACCCCTATCCTACCACCCAACGTGGTTCCCACTACTATTTCACAACCAACTTCTTCATCCACAGGTCTGGATCAAGCCTTTTAGCTTATCCAAACCCTTACCGAGGAGGTTAAATGCCTCAAGGTTAATAGTTCTGACACAATACAGGTCATGGATTTTTACCATGATGATCCTATTAGTCCAGCAGTACCTGTTTTATCATTGCCTCCTAGGATGCCACTCCCCCATTTTACAAAATACAATGGGAAGGATAATCCCAATGCCCATTAGGTTATCTTCAGGTCAGATTTGTTGTTATTACAACAATGACCACATACCATCATCTATGTCTTTGCTATGTCCCTAACGGGTAAAGCTTTAAACTGGTATCGTGCACTTCCACACTCTACCATCACAACCTTGGAAGAGCTACTAACCTAATTCGTGACTCATTTCATATACAACTTGAAACAAGAAGTCACGTTGGACCAATTAATGGGAGTTAAGCAGGATTCACTCGAGCCAGTCCAAAAGTTTATATAGCGGTGGAGTGCCACCTTGAATGAAATCCATGAACCCATTGCGAAGGCTCATCTGTTGGCAATCTTCAAGGGGACAGTTAACAACTTTATCAAGTCTAAAATGTATTACCTCACTCCCCGCTCCCTCATCCAAGCCTTTGCTTAGACTAGGAGCATTTCAAATGTGGCCAAGGCTAGTAAAGACCCAGCATATGTGGTCTACAAAAATGCCCACAACAAGAGCAAATACAAGGGCAAAGCTGCAATAACAATGGTAGAAGTTGTAGCCAAAGGGGCTAAAAAGAAACACAACAACAAAAAGGCATCTACCGCATCTGCTGAGCCCACAACTAGCTCAAACAGTACCAACTAGGAAACAACACCCACCCCTGAGGCATCCCCATAGTCGAGGCCTAATTTTGAGGGTAAAGATCACTCAAAATACTTGGCTCTACCTGTAAAGCCTTCAGAACTTCTAAAGCAATTAATGGGAACTGGCCACATCCAACACAAGGCAATGTCCAAGGAGGATCTGAAATGACATAGGCACCATTGTGAGCTGCTCAAGAATCCCTTCTTGGCCCTGCCTAACGAGCAGCCAATTCCCAAGAACTTCAGGCTAGACCGATTTTGCGACTACCACCAATTGTGTGGTCATGACACGGATTACTGTTGGGCGTTGAAAGATGACATTCAATACATGATTGATCAAGGTAAACTAATCCTAGACAGCAATAGTTTGGTCTATCCGAAAAACCAATCCATGCATGTGTACCAAGATCTGTTAAAAGTAAATAACGTAGGGTACACTATCAATGTAGTGGGTACAGAGGGTGATAGCTAGGCACAGCCAAAGTAACTCTTTGTGCTGCATGTACCCCCTCGTCCACCTCAAATGACAAGCCTGTCAACATCAATGGGTGCAGCTTAGTGACAACCTTTCATCATCCGAGTCCCATCTCCTACCATCGTTCCTCAGCCCACTATCGGTAAAGCCGCGGCCCTGCCCATGCCCACACCTAAGGCAGCCTTTGTCATCAGGGTGCCAAAGCCGTCAGTTTCTCCTGCTACATTGGAGAAAATCTCTAATTCAATGCCTCAATCACAACCTAACAGGAAAGGAGAAGGGCATATGATGGGTAACACAGCCAAGGACCGACTTACGTTGGGATTTTCCAAGCCTATGCCCCTCGCCTCGGCGTCCTTGGCCCCACCCTCTAAAAAAGATGACACTGCACAAACATGACCATCTTCTCCCAACCCAATAAAATGCAACCCTCAACCAAAAACTGTTCCTCCCCGAGAGATTCATCTCCTAGAACAAATGGAAGAAGAGAAGAGTGACAAATAACTAGATCATGGACGTGATCTCCTCGACACTTTTACACAAGTTAAGCAAGCTATTAAACAAGAAAATACAACATTGAGCCTCTATGACTTGCTGATGACATCACAAAAGCATCGTGAGGCCATAGTTCGCATGTTAACATTCATACCTGTGGATGAGAGCCTACCAACGGATGAAGAAAAAATCCACTCAATCATGCTTCCCCTCGCTGCTGAACAACCTCGGCCTTCCCTACTGACCTTTCATGATGAATCCATTAAGGATGACCTAGAGAAGGATCAAGTGACATTAGTGCCTATGTTCATCACTATCTGGGTTGGCCAATACTGAATTCAGAGAGTACACGTAGATGATGGGGTAGCTGTCAATTTCATTCCATACCTCATAGTTGATAAACTGGGTTTGATTGACTAGATCAGTCCCATGACAACGTTATGTTTGAAGTCATTCAATGGGGCATGAGTGCAAGTCAAGAGAACAACACACATCAACTTCATAGTGGGGGACCAATTCCCCATAGATGCAATGTTTATCATCGTCGAGGAGATGCCTGGTTTCAACTTAATCTTGAGGAGATCCTGGTTAGCTCAACTAAGGGTAGTCTCATCACCCATTCATCAAGAGATCCACTTGCCCTATGCAGGGGGAGAAGTGATCATCCATGGTGATAAGAAGATCCCCCAAGTGGTTAACAACATGGAAATGGAACAGGGTTCAGAGATTGAAATCCATGAAGATCAAACCCTTGCCCCAACAACTAAACAGGTCAACACAATGGCCAATGAAAGCTTATCTTGGGCTAAACTACCCTTTCAGGGAGAAGATGGTAGCATAGAGGAATGTTGTAATAAGCCTTCTCATCCATACACATTGCCAAAACTAAAGACAATCAAGAAGAAAATACAGATCTAGCTAAGAAACACGTTGGCATGACATGTCACATTAGTCCACATTGTTTACTGTTATGCAATTTACTCTTTCTCTTTCCGCATTGTCCTTATTATGCTTTTTCATATGATGGTCTAGCCTGAAATGGCCTTAAACTAATTATGGCTTGAAATGGCCTTAGACTTGTTGAAAGAAAACATCTGGAAACATAATCTTTCTCAGGGTGTGGGAGTACATGCCGAAGAAGGGAGTACATGCCAAAGAGCTACCTAATGCTGCGAAACCTTAGGAACTGCGAGTTTATAAGACCAGGAGAACAACAAAGAGCTCAAAATGCTCAAAATTATGATGATAACACACGCCAATGCAACAGATCGAGATTGGAAAGAGTGCACGAGTTGGTGTATCTGCTCCAAGGCTGCAAACAATAAAACAACTGATTAGTATCCAACTTTAACTTGAAAGTACGAGATAAAATTTGGAAATGCACAAGGCAAAGAATTTGAGATTTTTCCATAATATTTAAATGGTTAGAGTTGGACGAATTAGTGTTAGTGCATCTGCGCTTCCATATAAAGTAAAGAATGAGGGGCCTAATAACTTTCCAAAGAAACTGAAGGTCAAAGGAGGGGGTGGCCAAAAAGCCGAATAAGATATCCTCATGGGAGAATGTGCACAAAGGAAAAACCTTAGAAACCCATTCCCATGAAGACTGAGTGAAAGGGTAATGCCAAAAAACGTGGATAAAATTTTCAGGACCTCCACAGAGAGGGCAGGTAGGGTTTGAAATCCCAAGGTATTCACAACGTTTGCCGATAGGTAGGCCTTGATGTAATAGGCACCAAAGAAACTACTTAATTTTTGGAAGAGTCGGAAGGCTCCAAACTCGTGAAAAGAGAGAGAGTCAAAACTGTTCAGACTCTTCTTTGTGCCATGATCAATTGTAGCGGTTAACAATCGTAGAGGAATCATGCAACAACTGAAAGGGCACATGAGGTTTATAGGGTAGAAGGTTCGATCCATTAGTCCATTGAAGACCATGGAAGAGACTAGGAATCGAAGCATCCAAATGCAAATTCTGATGAATGAAGTGATAAAGTTTGTCAAGGCAATGCTGCATAATTCTGGAAGCCCCATATAAGTTTTCGAACATATCCCAAGTAATCCACTGATTGGTTAGACGAAGACAGCTAAGAGAAACAACTCCCTTTTGAAACCAGATGGTGGCTACCCTGGCATTTGAG
>MNCI01030210.1:10482-21345 GCA_015680685.1 Gnetum montanum | reverse complement strand
TTTGGATAATGAAGTCCCACTTAATGTTATCATAGGCTTTAGCGTAGTCAAGCTTCATCAGGAGGATATCCTGACCCTCATCCTCAGCCCACTTAAGACCTTCCCAAGCAGCCACTACGTTATTTAATATGTATCTTCCCGGAACAAAGCCGGTCTGCTGGGGGGAAACAATAAAGGCAAGGACTTTCTTTAATTGCAAGGCCAAACATTTTGCCCAAATTTTGTAAACGACATTAAGTAAGGTGATAGGTCGCCAATTGGAGATACAAGTAGGATCTCCTGTTTTAGGGAGAAGACGAATAATCCCTTTGTTTAAGATTGGTCCCAAAGAGCCAGTAAGCGTAGCCTCTTTGGTTTAAGAATTTGGTTTTGAATAAAGTGCTCCTTGGTTTTGCTTACATAGACATCTCCTATAACAACTTTACAACTTTGCAATGAGTTACTTTGTTAATGAACTCATTACATTATCCTGGGTTTATGCACATGGAGAGTTCTCAACTACCAAGTAAGGTTGTACAATGAGTTTATTATAAAAAAAACTCATGGTTCACTCAATAGTTCATGGGTATGAGTTTACTAACCATTGTTATGCTGAGTTCTCTAGTTGAAACATTTTTAAATTTTGTGGTCCAAAAATTCTCCACATCATAGTAGGAGGTTAACTAGATAAAGCTCATGTGAATTCTCCATGTGCATATTACAAAGATATGAGTTTGATGTGACCATTGCATTAGAGTTCATACAAGACAAAACTTAGCTCACATAAGCCAAACATGTGCAAAGGTCATTAGTGAAGAAGATGTTTGAATTTATGCTATCTAATGTTATATTATTTTGGCCCACATCAATTATCAATGGTGCTATGTCATGTTTTATGTTGTTAACACAAAGTTCTATGAGGCCTTCTTCATTAATTCTCAGAGGCTTTGTCATCACATTTTATTTTTATTATTATTGTTTTTTAAGGCAAGGGAACTTAGGGTTGGTAGCACAACCCTTATTGATACCTGGGGCCTAGTCAATTCTTAAGGCCTTTTTGTCACACATAATATGTTAATAATGCCAATTTAGCACATGGTACCCACTCAACTTCGTAAGACCTTTATGTCACACATATAATATGTCAATGCTATCAACTCACCAACTAACTCACCCGCCTATGGCTTTGTTTGTCACGCTTAATATGTTATCTGTACTAAAACAATTAAATTAAATTTTCCAAAATCAACTCAATTTTAATAAAGAAATAAACTTTCTAGAAGTATTTCTACAACCAAAATAAATTTTCTTAAAATAAGGTATGGTTTAATATGTCAATCTTGTTAAAATAAATAAATCTTCTAAAAACAACTTGATGCTAACAAACTCAACCATGCATCTAATCCCTAAAATAAACAACTTGATGCCTTTATTTATTAAACTAAGTGTAGATTTCTAAAAGCATTAAAGATATAGGAAAAAAATTTAAAATTTCCAAGAGAATGTACTCTACAATAATGTATATAATTAAAAATAAATAAATTTCTTAAAAGCCCACAAGCTCACTCAAGTGAGATAAACCCCACTTGAATTAAAGAAAGGTTTGTTATTACACTTAATGCATCATCGAAAAAATAAAAAATGATAGGTTGTCTAAAATCAAAGTTACTAAATTTTCTAAAAATAACTCAAATTTTCTAAAACTAGCTCAATGTTAATAAAGATAAATTCTCTAAAACTAACTAAACAAAGAAGAGGAAGTTCCATAGGATGTTAAGATGTATATAATAAATAAATAAGATGAAATGTGGTAGAATGATAATTTTTCAAAAAATAAGTAAAGTATATAAGTAATAAATCAAAATTTTAAAAGCATGTTTAAACAAGGAGGTTACCACTCATACAAAGAGATGATAAAATCTTTAAAATAACATTTCTAGTAAGTTTTTTTTTAAAAAAAAATCAATACTTATTTAAATTTAATAAACCTCACCAAAAATACTTTATAAAGTTTCTAAATGAATTTATTTGGTAAAATATTTCTAACTAAAATTTTAATTTTTAAAAAAATATTTTATGAAGTAAAAAATAAAATTTGTTAGAAAAATAATTTTTAATTATAGTATTTTTAACTATGTCACCTTTGATTCAAAGAATCTTGACTTGAAGTAGAGTAACTACTTTAAAACTATAATGACTTACTTCATAGTATCTTAGAATGAAGATGAAGGTATTTCTCATTTAACAATACTAATTCAAAGAATAGTAAGCACAAGAATATCATTTTTCATTGACTACTTTGCAATGCTTTTAGAAATATTTGTGATTTTTATCAAAATTTATTATTCGCTCTAGTGCTTACAAGGGTTTTGACATACAACATTAGTATGATGACCATAAATTATACATTCAAGCTTGGTGTATGACAATATAGAGAGTTCTCTACATCATAAAAAATGTTAATGTAGAACCTTATAAAGCATGTGCCATATATAATAATAGATGAGATTAGTTTAGTTATTATTTGGCTATTGTTGAACATTTATACATGATTAAGGAAAAGCATATTGACATCTTTAAGGGTAGATTGGTAATGCTATTAGGAGATCTTGGTCAGCTTCATTAAGTGTTAGATGTGGTTGCATACACTTCAAGAAATTTGAACATTATCTAGTTTTAGGCATCATTTTATTCCTTCTTCACTTTAGATGTAGTCTACCAATAAAAAAGGTTATGATCCAAAACAACTAACATTTTAGGAGGTTCTTAATAACATGAAAAGGGTTAAAACTCTTGCTACATATTATGAATTTCTCAATTTTAAAGTGAATCTTCCTTTCACATCAAATGGTCTATATGGTTTTGAGGATTATATCCATTTTTATGACATATTAGGATGTTATTGAAGATGCAATCTACTAATAAAAAATGATGATTTAAAACAACAAATGTTTTGAGAGGTTTTTATGAACATCTGATGAGTGGCGAGGTACCCCTACACTCAACCATATGAATACGAGCGTTACACGCACGATCCGATAGAACTCCGTAGACAGACTAGTTGTGGCATCTAGACAGTTAGCCTTAGGTTGCAGTTCGTTGTCTTCCCACCTGGACTAGTATTATCTTTGTCACATATGGTTTAGTCTAGAGTGAGGTGTATGATGTGGTTTCTAATCTAATGCTACTCCTGAAGGCAATGGAAAGTAATATTCACTAATCTAGGAGAGAGAGGGTGAGAGAATCTAAACTAGCCTAAGTGTGATGAGCATCCGTTCATTGATTATCCGTACACATCTTGGACTTCATGCATGACTACTACTGGGATTACCAAGTGCAGATCCTAGGTACGCTACTGGGTTACCAAGTAGTCACACTTAAATGCTTGTAATCAAGTCGTACTCATTCCACATTTTAACATGAGATAAGGGTGAGAGTTATTAACTAGGAAAGAAGTAAATAAAAATTAATTAAATAATTAATCTAAGTGAATGCTACAATGATGAAGTAATCTCGATCTTTATTGTCGGTCATGTGCGTGTCCAAGTACATCACACTCAAATAAAGGATGTTGTACAATTACATTCACCAGACTATGGGCATACACTAGGAGGAAAAGGGTTGAGAGGAAAAAAGAACAAAAATCTAACACTAAGATTGACTAAAAAGATGTCTATCAGATCTGCCTACCTCTTATTTATAGATGAAGAGACAAGCTACAATATCGCGTATGCGATATCACGACTAGGCTACGATATCGCGTACGCGATATCGCATCGGTAGTGAGATCATGGATGCGATATCACAGGTGCGATATCATGGGTGCGATATCACGACTGTCAGCAATTCATGACTCATCATACCCCCATGACTGAATGAAAACTTGTCCTCAAGTTAAAGTGAGAACAAACTCCATTGATTACACAGAGGATAGGTATGGGATTATTAACTGGCTAGAATGCATTCATGCCATAGTATGGAGTCAGAACAAAATTGAGACACAACACAAAAGAAAATCCTATGATTACAAAATTGGATGGAACTCATATGGTTCCTGGTGGTGGTGGCTCCTCCATGGGTGTCTTTCCCTTTTCTTGCACTCTAGATCATGGGATTTGATGGTGTTGAAGTATGTCTTGGAGTTTCTCCTCTTGTAAGTCCTTGAGTGCCTTGGCGCACATGTAAGTTTGTGCTTGTGCCATAGAGGCATCCTAGTCAGCCTTCTCTTTTTCTTCCACCACCCTTTTATTCTCTGTCAACATTCTATTAAGTTGCTTGATTATGAAAGTGTCCAGTTGATCTAAGCAACCTTTAGCCCTATATTCGGAAGGTTTAATACTTCCGAAATGGCTTGAACAGAGAAATCAATAGTCACACCACAATTGTTAACAATAGTGCCTTCTTCTTTATTGTGCCAAAATTGGTATGTTCCCCCTAAGTACCAAGCACTGCTTTCAGACAGGGTAGGCCATAATGGGAACCCTTTGAGGTGATCCCTAACGGCCTCCGGAGCAAATTCTACAAAAGGTCCAAAGTTTAATTCCATAATCACTCCAATGAATATGAACCTTTCATGGATGGTCTGAACACAATCTTGGGGTAACGTGAGATATCGTCCCTGTTTAGATGCTGCAGTAGCTCCTCCTTTTGCCTGCCTTGATTGTACAGTAGCAGGTCTTCTTGATGGATACTAAATGATTTTTCCTCCTGCTCTGCATGTTGTTTGGCAAGAACTTGTCCTTCACCTCTCCTAGGTTGTTTGATCACACCTTGAGCAGGACCTTCCTGTTGTCTACGTTTCAAGGTCATCTGCAATCACACGGGACCAATCATTAGTAAGGTTGTTACCAAAGTTAGGTTATACCTTACTGCTTGCCTTAATAGATTTACTTTATTTCTATGTGATGTTAATTATTGGAAGAACATGTCGTCAAAATATTATAATGTTGAGTCCTCTTTGCTTAGGTGGTTTCCAAAGTTAATTTTTTGGTATAGCTAAGGGGATGAAATTGTTTTTGACACATTTTATTCTTAATTTTGCAACTAATTACCCTTAAATATGTCCTTCGGGCGATGATGAATTTCAAAAAAATTTATGCGCTATTCAACGTGTGCCCCTTCCCCATGACTAAGCTGAACATGACTAAGTTGAACACTCCGGGTTCAAGTAGGTTCAAACAGAATGAAAATCGGAGCACCAATGAGCGAGTTATGGATATGAAAGCAAGGGATGGATAATCACAAGTCGTAGAGAGGAATTTAAAAAACTTCCCCTGCATGAACAGTTGCAAATGATGTTGATTAGCATAGGGGGGTCACATATATATATTTTCATCGAAGTTAGGACACTTAGAGAATGTACCGAATTTAATATATATATATTTTAAAATTAAACGACGTAAACTAAGGACATCTGGATGATTGTTAAAGGGTTCTAGGGTAATTCAACTAGTTCTGAAGGCACGAAAATTATCATGGTGTGGGATTTATCAATAAGGACCTTGGATGGTAGAGAAAAAGGCTATGTGATGATTCATAGGAATGTTGAATTGGAGGAATAGTAATAAGGGAAAGAATATCATGAACAATACGCTGAGGGTAATAAATGGTGTGTGTGAGCTATGTCATAGGTGAAAATTACAAAAGATTACACCAGTGGATCCTCCCCAAAGCAGGTTCCAACCTATAATGCCCTTGTGTAACCACACTTAAAAGTGTCCATGGATACTAGAAGGGTTAAATGTAATCTACTGATTCCACAAAACACACACATGTAAATATCACCGAAATGAGGTAAGAATTCTACATTACACATGACACAAGCTACAATTACATGAATAGTGAGATGAGACGAAACATAGAAGGGATCGTAGAGATTGGGACATGAGGTAATTGACCCAGGGCACAATGAATCTTGCATGAAAAGCATGATTAACGTGTCATTAACCCATCGTTCCAAGATTAGGATCAAGTCCATTTGTCTAATTAGTGACATCGCATTGTTTCAGCCCATGATGAGAAACTATAAAAGTACCATAACAACAAGGAGTACGATCACTTGGCGTTTTATTCAGGGGAGGAGTGATTTTTGTTTTGTGGCACTTCCTTTTTCTTTTTCTTTCTTTTTCTCTCTTTTTTTTTTGAAAAACTAAATCCAGAGAAGCTGCCAACCTTCAGGCATGGGTGCATGTCTTTCTAGTGGGACCCCCTAGAATAGCATTGGATTTTTGAGTGCCCTTTTGATTACTCTTACTCCCATTTTTGTTAGATCTACAAGGATCTTAGTACAACCATGTTGCATAATAACTACCATAGACATCACCAAAGAGAATCCACAAGTCCCCTTGATGTCACATCCTAATCATTTTCTCTTGATCCATTCTTCTTCATTCTGGGTACAATGAACACAAAATTAATTTTAAGTTTTAAAAATGTTAAGAATATCATTGTACCCTCAAACAGAACCTATTATTTGTAGACTGGATGAGTGGGTGTAATGGGCTTACTATTCACATAATTGATCACTTGAGACTTGATAACATAGAACACACCTAAACCAATGATCCACATGAGTGTTTTATTCATAGACAAGATTACTTATATATAAAAAAACATAAAAGGACAAAAAGACAAAAAAGATAAAACAAGAAATTGAAAAATGAACAACTGGAAAACAAAAAGTTGTAAAATTAAAGAAAATAAAAAAAAGTTATTAATCTTTCTTATTATTAGGATGGGGGATATCCCCCATAACTAATCGGTGATTAATAAATGGAAAATGAGGATCCTTGCATGTTGAAAATATTTGGCTTGGGTCATATTTACCCCATCAGGGTTCACACACTTGATTATAGTAAGCATAGTGGGCCAATTTGTAAGATGTGGTTCCTGGGTGAAGAGTTGATCCACTATGATGTTTGTGACCAGAAGATGGTATGCAAAGATTGGGTTTTCTCTCTCCATTCCTATGTTCATTGGGCCGTATGATTATTGGAGTGTGAGTTGGTGGCCCTGATGGGAGTTACATGAGGCGTTGGGTTCGAAGATAAGGGTGCACCATAGTGTGGGAATTGTGCTAAGTTGGAGGATGCAGTGGCCTTAGACTTTTGTTGTCCCTTCCTAGGATCATTTCTAAAGAAGGGATGCCTTCAATTTTGTTGAGGTCTCTCACTGCTGTTGAAAGTAGTAGCACAAGTAATGTTTGTGGGTTGTTGCTATGGTGCAGACACCTTCGGAACAATTGGTGGCGATGTAGAAGAAGGGAAAAAATGAGAATGTTGAAAGTTAGGAGGAGTATAAGGTGCATAAGGTGGTGGTTGTGTTGATGACATGGGCTAATAGTATTGAGGAGAACGGTAATCTGGTGAGATAGAGTATGTTGACCCATTTGGGGAAATAGGATGTTGAACTAGATAAGCGTTTGGATTCGGATGATATGAAGGGTGTCTCCAGTTTAAGGGTGGTTTCCCCCATGACTGGGATTGTTTCCACTGTGATCAAACACAGTATCTCTGTACGAACTTGGGATGTAGCATGTTTCCCCAATGCTCATGTAAATGTAACAATATTGGGCATTGACCCTTGGGGTGATCGTACAGGAATATGTTGCATTCATACGTATGATTGGTAGTTGAGCTCTTATTTCGATCATTCCTTCTTTCTGAATGTCTAATGTTTCGTCCTGCTTCTTGGGTTATCAAAAATCTATCTCCAATAATATCGATAAATTCTCTACACTTTTTATACGTCCATTCCAACATCTTATTGATCTTTGCCTCGACTTCTTCTAATGATTGTTGTATCAGCAAAGATGGTTCTTTCTCCTTATGATAGGTTGATTTCTCCTTTTTATGATCATGGACCTTTGTTAAGTTGAGATTTTGGTTCCGTTGATGTTTTTCAACACTCTCCCATCTAGCCGTTTCTCCTTCTTATTTTGCTACCTGCTTAACAAGCTCTTAGAATTGATGGATTTGTTGTTCGTATAGTTGACCTTGGGCATACATTCCTAAGGTCTCTCTTGTTTCATCACGAAGCCCATCAATGATATAGTACATTAGCCTTTCCTTGGAAAACCCATGGCCTGGACAGTTTTTTAACAGTGCATAATATCTTTCTAAGGCCATGTCCAAGGGTTCATGTTTTGCTTGTTTCCACTCTTGGATTTGTTTCCTCAAGGCTGACACTCTTGCATAGGTTTGATATCTTTCATTAAATACTTCTACCATTATTGTCCAATGTCATATTGAATTTGGTTTTAATGATCTATACCATAGATTTGCTTGGCCAACAAATGTCATAGGGAAGAGCTTGATTTTTTGCCAACTATTATCAATGTTGTTCCATGCGTAGGCATCATAAAAGACTTGTAAATGTTGATGCAGATCTAAGTCATAGCCTCCTAAGAAATTAGGGAAGTTGATTAAATCGAGCTTGGGTAGACAACTCTCTTTATGATGCCTACAGGAGATTCAAATAGCCTTTTGTATCTGCGTTAGGCTTGTAGTGGCCAGGAGGGGTTCATCGTCATCAGGTAAGTTATGCTTTTGTGTGTTGGGATGATGTTTCATTTGTTTATGTTTATAAGAAATCCCCACTTTGGATTGTGTACTCCAATCTTCATTGTCATCTAATTCACTGATTCTCCAATGAATTTCCTCACTAGGTATGGCATTATTATAGTCTTGTAGAAGAGGCATGGTTTTGAGATTTTTTGTGAATTTTTATGTGACTTTTTGTAATTATTTCTTCCTAAAAGATATATCATTAATTCTTGTACAACAACCTTGTATGATATAACTAATCTAGATAACTAGCACCATCTCCAGAAATGGCACCAATGATGAGTGGTGAGGTATCCCTACACTCAACCATACGAATACGAGCATCCACGCATGATCTGGTTGAATTCCAAGGACTAAGTGCTTATGCGCCTTTGTGGAATAAGAATGGGTTGATCAATCGTTATCTTCCCAAGCTTACTTGTATGTCAAAATTGTATGGTTAAGTAAACATGAGGCGTATGATTTTTATACTTTTTATGTGTTTTTATGTCCTACTACTAATAAGGGATGAGAGAGATAACTAAGTAAATAATTTAATTTGACTACTTATTAACTAGGCTCTAACTGATCCTACACCAGTATTCGTTCTCACTTGTCGTACACATCTTGAACCAGTGCAACACTACTAGGATTACTAAATGCTAATTGTTACAGGGTTACCAAGTGTTACACGCATGCCCGAAGTGATCACACTATGTGTGCTTACATAGGAGAGTTGTAGGGTGAGAGAGAATCATTAATTAACTAAGGAAAACATTAAGTAATAGTAATTAACATTAATTAATCTATTCTGAATGCTGTAATTTTTATCAAAAAGTTCATCTTTATTGCTGTACACAAGATGTGCCCAAGTACACAATGCTCAAATAAAGATTCATTCACTTTATGACTCCTACTATGGGCATGCAAAAATAATTCTAACTCTGAGAGGGAGAAAAGGCAAGAGTTTGGGTAACGGACTAAGACTAACTATGCAAACCAAGTGCGCCCACCTCTTATTTATAGGCAATGAGGCAGGCTATGATATTGCATACGTGATATTGCATGGAAGGCCACAATATCATGAACATGATATTGTAGGCATGATATTGTGGCTCATCATACCCCCGCAACTGAATGAAAACTCATCCTCAAGTTCCTTACAAAATATTGGAAAGGTATGGGATTATTGACTGAATGAGAACTAATAGCCATAGGGAATAATAAACTCAAAGTGCTCGGTAAACAGATTGACAAACATATTACAACATTAGTGTTCACAACCTTTGTGGTGAATACTATACATAGATGACATCCAGACCTTCACTTGACAACTTCAAGAGAAAGATGGAGAAAACAAAATGAGGTGTGTTGTTGCCAATGCCAAGATTGTGCCCTCCATTGTTTATCCATAGCCATGCGAACAAACTTGTTCCCAGCATAAATGTTCCAGCTTTAGTCCATCTTGAGCGCTTCCTCCTATTCCAGTCCATAGTTCGTGTCATTGCCATATGCACACACAACATAGTTACGAATGAACAAGGATAAGTAATCCACAATGCAATTGATATCTTGCCTCGATATAAAGTGCATTGGCTAGGTTGTGGTTATGGCAGAAATTGGATTAGAGGTTTATTACTGATAATTGCCCAAGGTGTAGGGGTTAGGCAAGTAATATAATGGAGAAATTAAAGAATTTGTGGCAAGGCCCCCATGACTAAGAGCAAACCTCTGGTAGCAATAAGATGGAAAAATATAAGGAATAAGAAATATGGGAAAAATAACAACGACAAAGCCAATAATGTGGATGTCAAAGATGGGGATGAAATGAGAAATGATTGATTGTAGAAAATGTTTAGGGAAAAGAACTTAACAATTGCATCAAAAAGAAATGCTAGTGGATCCTCCCCAAAGTGGGCTCATGCCCTTTATGCCCTGACAAACCCACAAAACAAAGAGTTTGTAGGCTCTAGGAATGTCATTTGGAAGCAAGATTTAAAAACTTACCCACAAGAGTTTACCAAGGAAGAACAATGCATCAACCAAGATATGGACTAATCATAAAACTAGCAATGAGGTGGAAAATGGAAAGAAAGATGGAGAATAGAAATGGAATGGAATCCCAAAAGCAAAGTTTTGTAAAGTCCCTTGTATATGTTATGGTTAATGTAACTAAGTAGAACTCATTTCAAATCTAGACTCAAACTAGCCACACTCAATGACCTCGCATCAATACACTTGGCCAATCCATCCTCTTGAAGCAATAAGAATGCCTCCACAAAGAGTCACCACCATCCTAGGGAGAGTGACATGGAGAAGAAAGAAGTGAGAAAGGGCCTTA
>MNCI01030200.1:39770-67399 GCA_015680685.1 Gnetum montanum | reverse complement strand
GGGGTGGTTGGTGGGGGAGGAGGGGTGTTATGGAACAACATTATAACCACCCTTAAATCTTGGTATGTTGTTCATATCAAGTCATTTGATATGACTATCTCTCACATGCCTAGTTGGTATAGGTACAACTTTCTGGATGTTGATCATGCTACAGGTTGTCATCAAGGGCTCATCATCATGATCAGGTTCGTGTGCTCTATTGTAGAATTACCCACTTCTATGCTCTTACCTTTCTTGATCCTCTCTTTGATCCCTATGTCTTCTTTATTCATACCCTTCATCTTCCTCATCTGAATGCCTTGGGTGATACTCATGGTGATCATGAGTCTTTCTCTCCTCCCTATCATGGTCTTGGTACCTTAGACTTCTCCTATTAGAGTCCACTGACGATCATGTGGATGAGGATGAGGCATTAGGAGAAACTCTTTGCCTTGAGTCTTACTTATACTTTGAGTCAGTTTTCTCCTTCTTAGGTGTCTCTACTAGGGTTGAATGCAGTTGAACTTTGATAAGTTCCTCTAGTTAGATGATAGGTATTTGTGGATGGACTTCATGATTTTGGTGGAGATACCCTTATGAGAAAAAGAGTTAACTTTTGTAGCATCTTTGTGATGAATGTTGTGTCCTTTTTCCCAAAATGTTGAGTCCTCAACAATAATCTTAACATCGATAGAGAAGAACAACTCATTATAAAAATCACTCAATATGTCTTTATATAACCATGAATCAAAGGACTTTACTATTAGACTTACACCTCCTAAACCATTCAACTCCATGCCTAAAGCATTTTTCTCCTCCATTAAATGTCCAAAATGGGCCAACATTTGGGTCTTGGCTTGGTAACCCCATGTCACAATTTCAATTCTACTAGGTAGCACTGAGTTATAAACTTCTATAAAATAAAATAAAATAAAATAAAATAAAATTTTAGGATGATTTACTATGAAATCTAAAGATTTATTGGATGCCATATGGCATTCATCAAAATAGACATTTCATAAGTAATTCAACCACCATAAATTTATCATTAACTACCATAAAACCTTGATTGGATATGACATTTCCCAAAATCAACAAATGTTCTAAATTATAGAAATACATTGCTTTAAAAATGGCATAAAACAATGCTTTTTCATAAAAATTTCACAGGTCATTTCATTACAATGTTATAAGCATTGAAACACAATAGATGCTTCTCCCATTTTAGTTGTTTTAGTAAAAATACCTCCAGGTGGATGAATAGGTAGTGTTGTATCTGTATCAACAGCACTGACTTCACTAGCAATGTTAAGTAAAGATCGCTCAAGTTAAGAGCTCCACTCACGCTGTCTTTGTCCGCTTCTTCATGCTGAAAGTTGATCCTCTTGAAAGGAAGCATGCTAAAGAAATTATCTATTTCTATGTTATGATATTCCAATTTTATTTTATTTTAAATGGGCTAAAAGGCATTGATCATGGACAGGCTGCTTAGATATCCAATCAAAGCAAAGTGCTCCATTCACGTCTGATGTGAATCGGTGGGGGCATATCGCTCATCTATCAAAATAATGTACCGCAATCTTCTCTTTCGTCTTTCATACTAATCACCTTATCCTATGCTATAGTGATCAGTGGGTAATTGCATTAGAAAGCCATTGTTAACAATCTTTGACCGCAGCAGCATTTAGGGTTCATGGAACAATATGATATTTCAAAGATTGTCTGGGTGGTTAAGCATCTGAGGTTGTCATGCAACCGGTGGAATTTGGCAATACAATAAAATTTTTATAAAATCTCGAGATCGATTGGATGCCATACGACATTCCTCGTAAATTACTTGCCATATACACTAATATGTAATAACTTCGTTTAAATGTTTAATTACCAGCTCTATAGTGTCAGTGGACGAAACAGAAAACTTTTTTTCATAACAATGGAACAGAAGGATTGAATGCTGAATGTTTTATTAAATCTGCAGATGGATTGAATGTAATTCGATGGATGAAAGTGTCAATACCAATAAGTAATAAGGTGGATTAATCTATTAATCTAGGAGCTCTGATAGCCTACTGCAAAGCGTAAAAAACGGTGTTTATAACCTGGTACATAAATAGTTCTGAGGCTCAAGCAAAGAAATTGCCAAAAGTAGTAATTTATCATTTTCTTTGAAAAGCCATCACAGTATGCTGGATTTTAATTTCAGACAGGATTTGTACATCCTGTGTTTTGGTATCGCCAAGAAGAAAATGGAGATGGGATGGAACTAAAGAAGAGGAGGAATGGGAGGAATCTGCAATACAGTCGAGAAGAGTAAGGAAAGTGGAGAGATTGCAGGGAATTTTGATCACTCCAGACTGATGCAATCCAAATTGCTCACCAGACAATTTCAACAGCATCCTCATAAATAGATGTTGGAGACAGCTTATTTTCACATACAACTTTTTGCCTTCAACACAGACACCAAAATGGCCTATAGGGGCCGCTTTCTTTTTCCTTGTAATGAAATCCTCTTCTGTGATCACATCTCCTGCAACTGCAGAACCAGAACAGTGGTCAACTAGCAAGTAAGAAGAGCCAGACCTATCCTTTGCTCTGGATTTCCCTGCACTACTGCCCATGAAAGTCATAATTTCGTGTTCTGTACTCGGCCAATTCTATGCCTTTGTAACAGGAAAAACGTGGAAAAGCATTTTTACAGTCTATGCATCGGCGGTCTGCTGCTATGTCAGAAAAAGTGTCTGGTCAATCATGACAAAGTTCCGCAATGCATTTGTTCAACATTCTTGGCTCCTGCCAAATTCTTGTCCTCAAGTACGTCCAATACAGCGAAAGTCTTTGTTTTCTTCTGCTAAAATATGTTGACGGTGGTGCTTTTACTCCAGTGATTTTGAGAACGCACACGAAAGCAGCATTATCTTGAAAGGTGAAAGGCAAAAACAATATTGGAAAAAATATTCCCCAAAAAACAGGGACCAGAAACGGTGGCCTGCAATTAGTTGAACATATGTACTCTATTGGTGTTTGGTGTTTTTGTAAAATTTTATTGGTTACAAGGAGGTAATATAAGGACTCTATAAATTAGGTGATTTGACAAAATAGAAATCTCCAACAACTCATAGTATTAGACAAAGTTAGCCAAATCTCTTTTATGATAACCAATTACAGTTTCATACACAACCCAACCATTTCAACATTCGCAATAGCAAACACATACTCATGATTAGTTTATTTCATAACTACTAAGTTTATTTGGAGGTATTTGGGCCTTGGTGTTTTCAAAGACCAACAAGTACCTGAACCTTGTTTGAAGAACACCTTTGATCCGTGACTCCTTGAAGGTTGCGAAACCAAAGGGTCTCGAATGTTGGTCGTCCCAAATGGTTGCTAACAATTATTTTGGTGCTAGAATGAGGGCATGAAATTTATCATCTATGTTCATAAATTAACAATTTATTCAAAAATCTTCATATTCTTAGCACACTAACAAGTCTTTGTTGCTAGTATAGCCTCAAAGAATTAGATAGTATTTTTAGTTCATGTTCAAGATGATTGATTGTTTGAAAGATTTCAAAGGTTCCAAAGAAATTCTTGATTATAAGGCTAACTATTCATCAAAAGAAGAACAGAAAAAGGTTCTTGAGTTTGGAACAAGTAGTGGAGTAAAGACTAGAAGGATAAGGTCACCCTTTCAATTTGGTTTATTAGTCTATAAGAAAAGACCAAAGAAGTTTAAGAGTTCAACAATCAAAGGAAATTCTAATAGGATAGAAAATCTTTGACAAAGAGTTACACCATTAAGATTTTAAAACTACAACAATATTCCTAAGGTGTTTACAAATATTTTCCTAAGCCTTTTATTCCTAGAAAAGATTACTTAGCTAAAGAATACATTCACATATTTGAGTTAACTTTAGCTCATGGAAATGTTCAACATTAAGATCAAGCTTGTAGGTTGTTTGTAGCGAATTTAAAGCATATGGCTCAAATTTGATATTCAAACTTGCTAAGCAATAGTGACAAGTTGGGCTGACATGAAAAGTCTTTTCTTAGGCCAATTTGGAAATCAATTGGATCAACAACAACTATATTGTGGGCTAATACAAGCTAAGGAGTTAAAAAATCAATTAGAGATTTCAACTTTAAATTTCAACAAATTTGTGCGCTCTTTCAAAGACAATATAGACCATCAGATGAAATTCTTAGAGATACTTATCTTAAGACTATGAATCCCAATATTTCAATTTGGTCACGAAGAACTTCAAACTTGTTAACATTAAATGACTACTGTAGGGAGGCTATACATTTAGAAAAATAGTTGAACTTGAACCATGAAGAATTATCACAACTCAAAAAAGAGAAGGGAAAATGATGATTCTTGTGCAAGATTTTGCTCAACTTAAAGCATTACTAGGACTATCTCATATTAGGATACAACAAGAGTTAGAAAGCAGAGAATTTGAAAAAGAATAGTTAATAAGAGACTTGTCTAAGAAAAAAATAGTGAAACTAGAGAAAGCTTTGGCAAAAGTTAAGATTAAGGAAGAAAGAAAAATAGAAGACATAAGCATCAAGATACTAAGTTAGTAGAAGATGAGGATGAAAGTAATCTTGTCATGTCCAACTTCCTTAATATTGAATTAGATAATGAGCTATCTAGTGTTCATTATGCAATAAAATCTTCTAACAATGGATCTAGTGATACTTCTTTTCCATCAAGTTCTAAAGAAGATATATCTTGAAATGAAGACTATAATAACAATGAGGAAAATGAGTATAATCTATGATCAAAAGAAATATTCACTACTTTTAGATGTGCAAACATCATTTCTGATCCATCTACTAAGAGAAAGGTCTTTGTAACAAGTGGTAGAGAGAAGAAAATAAGTAAAGAAGATCAAGTATAGCAAAGTACTAAAAATCAAACTCTTAATAAATGGTTGAAGAAACCAAGCTTTTATGGAGATGGAGAATATGATCTAGTTGAAGATCTCAAAGATGTTGAGCAAATATTAACATATATCAATTACTACAAATTAGAGATTAGCAAAGAAAAGCTTTAGAGTTTATTAAAGCTGAAAAGAAAGTTGGAGAATCAAAGTTAAGATATGCATTTAACATTGATAAGACAATAAAGACTAGCTATGATTGTACTCCTGATAGGGAAGCTTCTCCATTTCTTTTGATAATGAAGTTAAAGGAGAAGTACCTTAATAATTGTTTAATTGATTCTAGAACTACATCCACTACCATGCCATTGTCTATATGCAGAAAATTTGGTATGATTCCAGAAAAATTAGATAAAAAGATTGTTCAAGTGAATAAAAGTAAAGAAAAAACTGTGGGTCGGCTACCTAATGTTCTCTTAGAAATCACTTTTGAATCATGTATTAAAAGTAGAGTAACTATTCAAGTTATGGGGCCGCATCGATGTAGCGTTTGTTATGCTTATGAGGTCCTATTGATGCAACTCCATAATAAAGTTTGTAAATATGCACTCATCCGCTATGTTTAAGGAGAGTCTCATCATAGTTGTAGTAGAGTTCTTGTAGTTTTGTCAATTGAAAGTTAGAATATTTTTCTAAGTGCCCAGAGTAGGAGTTAGGAAGTATATGGANTAAGTCTCAACTTGTTATCAATTATAGGTGAATAAAATATAAAATAATAAAAATCATGTGCCTCAATTACACTTAACCATACAACTAAGCTTCACAAGTATGGTTGGGAAGACAATGATCATCATGATTAGATTTCACTTCCTAGAACCATTATACTTAGGAACTTAAGATTTGTGGAATTCTACCATATTGGGTATGAACGCTCGTAATTCGTATGGTTGGACATAGAGTATACTCACCACTTATCAGTAAATAAGAGTGATTGTTATAAAATTGCATTTATCACCAAGTGGGGAGCTTTTTCTTACCAAAGAATGTCATTTGGATTGTCAAATGCTAGAGCTACTTTTCAAAGAGCAATGAATTTATCTTTTAAATATTTAATAAGTGAGTTCATTGTGGTTTGTTTGGATGATATCACTATCTTTTTAAAAAAGATGGAAGATCATATTGGTCATCTCCAAAACATTTTTGACAGATGTTCTGAGTATGGTAATTTATTAAATCCAAAAAAATGTATCTTTAGGGTTAAATCTGAAAGTTTACTAGGCTATGTGATCTATCAAGAAGGAATTACTATTGATAACTCTTGAATTCAAGTAGTACAGAATATCAGGCATCCTACAAGTAAAAAGCCTCTTAGATATTTCTTTGGAAAAATAAGTTTCGTTCAAAATTTTTTTTCTTGGATTTACTAAAATTACTAAACCTTTGATCCATATGCTACAAAAAGATGTCCTAGTATAAAAAACACCAAAATTAGAGAGAGAATTAGCAAAAATTAAGAAAGCTATTCAATAAGCTCCATACTTGATAAAACCAAATTTGAAAGAATATTTTTGGTTTTATTCCTTTGCTTCAAATGATTTAGTTGCTATCATTTTAACTCAAAAAGATGAAGGTCAAGATTAACCAATTGAAATTTTTGAATATTAGTTTAGAACTAAATTATTCAAACTTACAAAAACAAGCATTTGTAGTTATGAAAGCACTTTAGCATTTCAAATATTATTCGAAAAGCTCATTAGTTCATATAATGCTAAGAGAGCTTGTGGTCAAATGATTCTTAACTTAGAATGAAATTGGATTAAAAAGAGAAAAGTGGCTCATAAACCTTGAAGGTTTCAGATTCTCATTGAAAATATGCAAAACTATTAAAAGAATGTAATTAGCCAAACTAATGGCTAAAGAAGAAGCAATATTTGTATTAAAGACTTATGAAAGAAATTACTATGATGAAATTTTGGAATTCCTTGGCATACAAATGGTTCCCAATAATCTAAGTATGAGTTAGAAGAGAGATTTCTTTAAAAAGGTAAATAAATTTGTGATTAAAGATGAAATCTTATACAAAAAGGATTTTAAGAGTTTTGTTGGATTGTGTTCACAATGATCAAACTAGTCCTATCTTAGAACAATTGCATTATCATTCTAATTTATCTTATGTATCTCCTAAGTCTACCATGCAACATATACTTCGTTATGGTTTTTATTAGGCTTGTATGTATTAAGATATTAGTTTGAAAATTCAAAGATGATACAAATTCCAAATTTATGGACCAAAGACCAAAAAGGCTAGAACTCCCTTAAAATTGGTAATTGTGGATAGACTAATTCAGTAGTGGGACTTAAATTTTATTGGCACAATTACTCCTTTGAGAGCAGGACATAAGTTTATTCTTATAGCTACCAAGTAATTTACCAAATGGTCTGAAGAAAAATCTTTGAGAAGAAGTTTAGCATCAAATGTGATTAAGTCCTTGGAAGATCATATTCTAAGTCATTTGGTCTACCTGAAGTGTTGGTATCCAATAATGGGCCTATTTTTCAATCTGAAGAATCTATAACATGGGCATAAAAAAAATCCATCTTTTTATTTTCTTTTTCAAATTATTTTCCTCAAGAAAATGGCTTAGCTAAATCTACAAATTAAAAGCTTATTTCCTACATTAATAAGTCAATGGATGGGAATCTAGGAAACTGGATTGATTATTTGCAATCCACATTATGGATTAATTTTATTATATTAGCTTATAACTTAATCTATGATTTCCTTACAAGAGTTACGAACAAGATTATAAGTTTAACCTCATATTTTGTGTAGAAGTACAGTAAAAAAATCTATAAAGATAGAAGTCTCATGACCTTGCTTCTCAAAAGAGAAGTTGAAATGGATAGAGCTAAAGATAATTTATTAAAGAATGCTTTTCAAGTAAAAAGGTGGTTTGATAGAAAGGATTTGAAAAGGACTTTCAAAATTGGTGATCTTGTATTATTATGGAATATGAAGAAACCAAATAATTTTTTGACAGTATGGACTAGTCCATTTTAGATTAAGAAGAAATTATCCAAATATACATACAATTTATCAACACTTGATGGGATAGAATTGCAATTTTCATATAATGTTTTGCATATAAAACCATATTTTGGGTGACTGCTCATAACTTAAATCTATCTATATAAATTAATACATATACATATACATATATATATATATATAGTATAACAATATATGTAGGTATGAAAACATATAATATTTAATATACATAGTAGTAAATAATAAACTTATACACACACACTTAGTGGTAACATGTTTAACAAATAGTATAGACTAATGTCATATTTAACTATAACATGTACATCCTATATGTATGTTTAGATACATATGCTTAGGTGAGTCTATATAATATTTAAAAATAACATGTATATGTAAAAGTATTAGTTTAAAAATATTTAATTTATATTATCCTAAGTAATCAGTACATGTGATCAGTGCAAGGGGAAGTGATGGTTAGATAACTACTTGGTGGTCAATTAATTTCAACAACCAAATAGTGGAATTCAAATTGGCCTACCATATAATGATGGAAAGATAATTAATTTTGGCAAAGTGACAAAGTTGTTTAGTGAAACTAGTGGGAATTTCAAATGTTCTTTACACTAAAAAAAGAGATGTGGATTGCTTAAGATTGCATCAATTCTCAATTCAAGGCTTAAGTGGAGGAAGGAAGTGAGGTGTTTGAATGTAAAGTAGAAAGATGGTTCTTGGAGAAAGAGTAGTAAGAGGGCCATTTATCCCATATGTCATGGGATGTTGTCCAAAACATGTGTTGAGAGCCTATTATAAGGAAATCATTGACAAAACATCAAGTGAAAGATCTTTCCTACTTTTTTTTTATTAGATGTGCTTAGATTTCTCATTGGTAGACTTTCTATACATTCCAATGTTTGGGGTAGCTTCTATGAATGCAACACTTTAGCTGAAAATCAATGAGAGTCTAGAAATGATGATTCTTGAGGAGAGGCTTTTATTTCTTAAGACATCGAAGCATCTAATTGGAAAGAACCTCAAAAATCAATAGCTGAAGAGATGTATGCAAAAAAGACAAAACAAGTTGTGGAAGACAAAGGTGAAGATCAAGTTGAGGCTTCAACTTGAAAAGAAGAGAAAAATAGAGCATTATTCACTACTAAAATTATATATGAAAGGACTCTCAATATGAGAGTCCCTAAAAGGGTTACTTTAACTATTCTCTTCCCACCCACAGAATAGTTTGTCTAAAGTTTTGTTTGTATAGTTTCCTAGTTTTATTAGGAGTGAGGTTTTCACTTCATTAAACCTTAAGTTTGATGGAAGTTTTCCTCAAATTTTGTTTTTCATGTAAATATTCAATAAAATTTTTGTTTTTTAGCTAATATTGGTAACTTTCTTTAAAATAATTTTTTTAAGGAGGGAAAGCATGTTGGCACAGTTGGCCCTTTAATGGAGTAGAAAAATGCTTTAGACATGGAGTCGAATGATTTAGGAGGTGTAAGTTTGATAATAAAGTCCTTTGATTCATGGTTATTGTTGATGTGTAAATTTTGAACACATCAACACCCAAAAAACTTCTTTAAAGAGACTATTGCTAGGACACCTCTCACATAGGTATGAAAATCTAAGAATAGTCTCATCTCGAAAGGCAACATGGTGTTTCGTAAAATGTAACATCTAAAGACAACAATAAATTTTAATAGGTTCAGTCCACAATAACTTAGCAAAAAAGTAGTAATTCATTTTAAAAACTTTAGTAAAGACACTAGCATGAAATAAAAGCATTAAACAACTAACAAGATTAATTAACATTTTAAGAAATACAAGATTTGTATTTCAACCATACAACAGAGATCAAGGCTAGAATATAGAAATTTAAATAACATAGTAGGATAAACAAAGAATTAATTTAGAAATGAGAACCAAATGGAACAACTCCTTGTGTAGCCTTGGTCACTTTTGCCTGCAAGTAACACACCTTCTCTAGCAAGACTACAACCTCTGTCTCTCAGATTTCCTCACTTCTCCACATCAAACTACCTCTGGGATGCCACCAAATAGTTAACAAGAATTAGAAAGAACCCTAGGATTTCTCTTACATAGATAGCCCTGGAAATCCTTCCATCATTGTAGCTCAACCTTCTTCCTCCCTATTTCCTTTGTTCTCATTCCTTGCCAAGGAAGTTATAAGGACTAATCTAGCACATGAGGAGCCACCACCTATGCATAATAGCCATGGAAATTATTACCCATACGTAACATCCATTGTAACATCCACCTCCACAAAATTTTAGAAATGTTTCTTGGGATTTCCCCCTCTTTCTTTTCCTTTCTATTTTTGCTTCAACTTTTCCCATTTTTCTTCCCATAGAATTTGCCAAAAAAGAAAAAGTTAAATAAACAAGGAACACTAAAAGTTTATTTTACCTTAATTTATTTAATGATTTTGAAAGAAACATTGCTTTTATTATTAAGGGCCTATATTATCATTATGATAAAATGGATAATAATTATGGGATTAGAAAAACGTTATTAGAGCTTATAAAGGTTAACCTTAGAAAGGTGATATGTAGAATCAAAGCCATAAAACTAGGAAAGAAAACTAACCAAAAGAATTTAAAATGTAGAAACATTAAAAAAAGAATTATCTATCCAATATTTGTGAAACTATTGTCCCTATGTCTTGGATATTGTCTTTTTTGTTGGAGTTACAAAGGTTTATTAAATACTTTTGTTTTATTGTTAGCCTTCCTACCAATGAATCCAGCAAATCAATCATCGTAGAAATGGTAGGTAATGGCCAACATCCAACTCACATACCAAGCACTTAGAACAAGCTCCTTTGACCAAACATTACCATGAAAATGTACAAAGCCACATTCTCCAATGTTACTTCCATTTTTTTTGTGGTAGTTACTATTGTATTTTTGGAAGATTCTAGGTTTGTAACCTTAAGAAATAGCAACAGAATGGCATGGATGGTAGAATACATTGAAAATGGTACTTTATTATTTATATTTTGAGCATTAATAGTTAAGGATTTAAACTTGTTAACTAACCAGTGTTCAATTCACTGAGAGGTAATTTTCAACACTTCTTAGAATCCTTTTTTAGAAAAAGGATGTTAAATATGCAAACTAATCATCTTCAAGAATTAAATTCCAATTTTACCATTTTGTATCCCATGTACCTACCTACTTGTTAAGTGTACCTTGATTTATTTATGTTACTATTACAATTAATTTTCATTGGGTAATAACCTATAAAATTTCTAATTGTTATGGGATTGGAACTTAAAGTTCATGGCCTTGTGCAATAGCATGGGAGATGTTAGTATCAACACCTATCCCCCAAACTTATAATTGCATGCAAGTGCAAGGATAGTAAAAGAATAGAAATTTAAAAGGATGGATGAATATGTAAGATACAAAGAAACCCAAAAATCATAAAATAATGATGAAATGAAATTAGAAAGTAAACTATAAAAATGATTAAAGTAATCACATAATTAAAAGAGCACAAGACATGGGCCACCCTTCATCACACCACCATGATTAATCAACATCTAAATATATAATCTTTATAAATCAAAAATTTAAGTGTATATATATTAATTTATAATGATGATCTCATTCCCAATCATCTCACAAAGTAAAAGTAAAAAGTATGTGGACTACTTTGAGTACAATATTTATACCAAATTTAATGAAGAGGACATGCTTATCTTAGATTATAGCTAGCCACAACTTTCAAATTTTTTCTTGGAATTGTTTTTGTTTTGGAAGTTTAGAAATGGAATGAGTGAAAAAGGATAAGGGAAAATGAGAAAAATCAGGAAATGGGAAGGAAATATTTTCTTTTGTCTTTTTTAAATTTTGGGAATATAGGTTTAAGAGGGCAAATGAAGGCTAGGGTAAGGATTTCTACCAGATCACATCACACTCAAGAACTTATTACTATGCCAATGAACATGGTCCTCATTCTTTTTCTTTTATTGTTTTTTTTCTTTTTGAGGAAACTTTGCTCATGGTATACTTCATTCTTAAGGTAGAAATTCCAACATGAGCCTGGTCAATTAGTTGCACTACCCAAGAATATGATTCTTTCAAAAATTTTCCCATGGTGCAGTTCAACCCTTATGCATGTGCCCTTTAATTATAATCTAGATGGCATCATAGCAAGTCTCTTGGGTGGATAAGGGTTTTCAAGTGAAAGGAACACACTTCACCTTGTTACTCACAAAATATCTATGAATCATCACACATGAGAGTTGGGGCTTATGAGGGGGGAAATGGAATTTTCCAAGGTCACCTAATGATCGTGGCTAATCATTTTCCAAACTCACATATCCTACATTCACATTCACATGATAAGTTAGCATAAGTCCCATCCTCTATAATCACGCATAACTTATAACATTTTACCTTGAAATAGATTGGGAAGAATCAATGAAATATTAATGTATATCATATAAAGAGATTTTAGATAATAAGTATGATATAGCATATAAAGCATTATACTTGCATTATGTTCAAATGGTATTATAATGATCCAATACTTATCAACTCAAATGATAATAATTATTACTAAAATAATATGAAAAGCACAAATCAAACCAAGGCCAAAATGATAAGAAAGAGATGATGGAAATGCAAAGAAAATATGCAAATGCAACTATATACCAATGAAATGCATGAAAAAAGAGAAGAAAGCATGAAACTAGGGATCTACTAGGTGTCCATGTGGGGCACCTGAGTATAAATTCTCTAAATGAAATGCATTAAAATTTCTATTTAATTTGTATCCTTGCAAATTAGCAACTTTGTACACATTGGGGTCAATGACATCTATAACTTGGTATTGACCTAACCAAATAAGAGAAAACTTACTTTGAGGGCCTGTTTGACCAAATGCTTTATCTCTTTTTAGGAGTAGATCTTCTATTTTAAAGAATTTTCCTATATATTTCTTGTCAAACCATCTTTTAACAATTGATGATTAAGGTTATGAAAATCAATACATAATAATTTTCTAAC
The DNA here is from genome assembly GCA_015680685.1 of Gnetum montanum. Classification (NCBI taxonomy): domain Eukaryota; kingdom Viridiplantae; phylum Streptophyta; class Gnetopsida; order Gnetales; family Gnetaceae; genus Gnetum; species Gnetum montanum. The sequence goes on along the minus strand of MNCI01030200.1, from coordinate 54,452 downwards.
ATGCAATGAATTTGATGTCCAACTTGAATGTTTCACAAGATAAATAATTTTGGATTCTAAAAGTTCATCAATTTCTTCTTTCATCCAAGTTTTAATGTTAGGTCTAATAGGTCTAAATTTTTGTAAGTCATAAAATAAAGCTTCTCTAGTTGCTATTATAGGAGAGATCTTATTTGAAAAATATGACATCCACTAACATAGCTTCTTCATTAATTTAAGAGACTTTAAAACATTAATCGCTAAATTCACCATTGGAAAGTAAAAATTCATGAATATGATCATCATCATTAAAACTTAGAAAGAAAGAAAAGACATTATCTGGAATAGAGTAGAAGTTAACCTTTTTAATAATTCTTTTAGAATCCCAAGCATTGTGTCTAAAAGGAACATCTAAAGTAGTGGCCATTTGAGCTAATGCATCAAGAACATAATTTTCCTCTCTAGGAATATGTTTAATGGATATGTTATCAAAATTTCACACACCTTCTAATTTTTTAATGGTTAAAATATCTTTTATATCTCTTTCCTCTCCTAATGGTAGAGAGTCACCCAAAAGAAATCTTTTTACATCAATGTTGATAATAAGGTAAGCATCATCATAAATTTCTTTACATTCTCTAAAAGTTTAATAGTGTTGGGTGGAATCTATATATGGTCATTTATAACATGTTTACCATGTCCATCTTCAATAACTCCAATATAAAGATTACTATTTTGATTTTCCAAAGATTTATTTTGTTGATTAAAAGATGTTACACTTGTTAATAAAAAGGTTCTCTTGGTATAATTAATAATTATAATAAATTTAACCTAAAAAAGCCCCCAAACTTGACTTCGAAAGTCCTAGATAGAAGCATACCATAAGTGGATGACATATTAATTACTAAAATACCTGTATAACATGTAAAAGTAGGGTATTGTTTAAGTTGTACTTTTACTCCCTTTAATAATCCTACCACAAGTACATTAGATCCATCAAGTTGTATCACACTTCTTACTTGTGGTAGCATTTGTGCTCCTAATGTTTTAAATACCTCAAGTGTCATGACACTAATAGTTGCTCCAGAATCTATTAAACAATTGTGAACATTCTTTCCAAAAATGACCAAAGTTGTTAAGAAAGGTGGTTGATCTTTCTTATTAGGCATAAAATTTCTTGAATTTTGTATTGATAAAGCATTAGGACTTTTTGTAAAATGAACTTGTCTTTTAATTGTTGGAGATTTTTCTTTATTGGTTTTAGGTGTATGAGCTATCTTTTGAATCACATCTTTTATTTCATTAAAATGTAGAAGATCATACATTGAAATGTTGACTTTAACTCTTTTCAAATATTCAACTAGGTCATAAGATTTATGTTCATCTTTTGCTTCTCGTTGAGGTGGAGTTATTCTAATTATAGAAGGAGAGTTTGGTCATTATGGGTTGTTTGCTTGGGATTGTCTAGTGTGATTATTTGTGTTATTTTGACTAGGAGCTCTTCTGTTGGGAGGGGTATAAGAATTATTCCTAGTTTGTTATTGTGTAGTGTTCATAATGTCACTAAGTCTATGGTAGCGAGTGTTATGTTGGTTGGGATCACTTATTGTGATTTATTCCAATGAGGGAACTTCTTCATTTTTTGTTTCATGAGGTATCTTCAAGACCATAATTGGGGTTCTTCCATTTTGTTAACTTTGGGCATTGTCACTATATAGTAATAAAAATTGAGGATATGTTTTCTCAGAATGTTGCCTAGTGTTATGAAGATGACAATAATCATCATCTATTGATGTGCTTAATTTTTTAGATTGTATAGGGGCTTTATTATTATTTCACTTTAGTTCAACTACTTCATTGGAAAGCTTTTGAAGTGAAGCTAATATTTGTGTCATTTGGTTTTTTGTTTGACAAGTAGATGTATTAGGATTAGATATTCCATTTGGATTTATCATGGATTGGATCAAAGCTTTTGATTGATTATCACTTAAATCAACATTTGGTGGTAAAAATGAAGAGGATTTGGGACCTTGCAAATAGCTATTTATAGGTTGAGTCATTTGAAGATGAGTGGGAGTTTGGAATAAAGTATTAGTCATTGGGAAAACTTGTGATGCTAAATAGGTAGACTATATAGGATTCAACATTCATAATCCTAAATTGAGTTTGAATGCTATTGATTAAGGTAATTTTCTCTAACTCAACAGCTTTAACCGTTGCTTCTTATATCTTTGTTACATTGGAATCAAATTTAATGATAGGCAAAAAATGGATAAATGGTAGAGAGATAGAAATTAAGGATATCATTAGGTTGCAAATGCATCTCATTTATCACATAAGAAAGTTGATGGAGGAACCTTAGATTGTATTCACGAATGTTTTCCCTAGGTAGCTTTTTTAGGCTTGTAAAATTGCTTAGTGCTAAGGTAGGGCTAGTGAACTTATCGAATTGAAGTAGGAACTTATTTTTAAACTCTTGCAATGAGCTGATCAAGACATTAGGGAGCATCAAAACCAATTGGGTGGCTTTGCTTCTAAAAGTTTTCACAAAGACCCTACACACTGTCATTTTGGATAATATTATGGATGCCTAGTAAGGTTTCAAAACATTGTATATGTTGACAAACATCACTAGTATAGGATGTGGGATCAAAGAATAGATTTATGTTTTGAAGTGGTTTTGAAATATCATGATAGTTTGTGAAGTTAAAGGGGTCACTCACCAAGGGAGCTGAGGGTTGATTGACTACCATCTTAGTTTGAATTCTTCTAGAGATAGAACTTGAAAATTGCAAAGCTTGTTGTTTTCTTAAGGTAAAGCAATAAGTAGCTAGTTGATTAGGGGCAAAAGTAAGAGCTCTTTGTTGAGATGGTTTATGGGAGGAGTTACTCATAAAATGAAAGATTAAAAAACATAAATGCTAGAAAACTATAAAATTAAATAAGATAGAAAAATACTTAAATACTATTTTTTTATTTTTATTTTTAAAAGGAAAACTAAAATTGCAAATAAAACAAAAAATATGGAATTTTAGAAAAGTAAAGTAAAAGCAGAATGACATAAATCTTACCAAAGTTCAATTTGAGGTAAGGACCACTAGAGTATATATTTGAAAATGGGACTCGAAAACAAGGGTTTAAAGGATAAATTTGAATATAGGATTAGAAATGGGAAATGGGACTTGAGTAACAAGAAATGAAATTTTTAAGAAATAGACTTTTTTAAAAAATAGAAAATAAAGGGCTTAGAAATTCCTATAAAATAAAGGAGAAAGATTTTGTTTTTACGAATAGGGGCTTCAAAGAACTAAGGAATAGATATTTTCAATAAGGACCATAGGAAAAGCAACAAGATTATGAAAATGAAGCTTAAGAAACAAAGATAGAAAATAATAGTGCATGAGAATAAAAATTTCCAAAACAAGGGTTGAAAGTGGATATTTTTAGATAGAACTAAGAATAGAAATGTCCAAAGATTGAAAAATAGAGATATTTAGCAAAAAAGATAAATAGAAACAAGTCTTGAAACTGAAATAGGAATGAGAAACAAAACAAAATTAGGAAAATGAAACAAAATCAAACCCTCTTTCTAGCATCAAAAAGGTATTGATGCATAAATTTTGGACACATCAACACCCAAAAAAAAACTGTTTAAAGAGACTATTGCATAGGGCACCTATCCTATGGGTATGGAAACCAAGGAATAGTCTCAACAAGGAGGGCAACGTGGTGTTTTGTAAAAAATAATGTTTAAAGACTAATAAATTTTAATAGGTTTAGTTAATAACAACTTGGAAAGGAAGTAGTAATTTTTTTTAGTAAAGGCATTAGCATGAAATAAAAGCATTAAACAACTAACAAGATTAATCAGAGTTTTAAGAAACACATGTTCTATGTTTCAACCATACAATAGAGATCAAGGCTAAAATACAAAAATTTAAATAACATAGCAAGATAAACAAAGACTTAGCTTAGAAATGAACATCAAATGGAATAACTTCTTGTGCAACCTTAGTCTCTTGTGCCTGCAAGTAGCACACCTCTTCTAACAAGACTGCAACCTCTTGCTCTCAGAGCTACTCACTGGTCCACACCAAACTACCTTTGGGATGCCATCAAATAGTTGATAAGAAATAGAAAGAACCCTGGGATTTCTCCTTTGTAGCTAGCCTTAGAAATCCTTCCACCATTGTAGCTTATCCTTCTTTGTCCTTGTTCCCTTTTTCCTCTTTCCTTGCCAAGGAATTTATAAGGACTTTTTTGTCACATAAGGAGCCACCATCCATGTGTCATAGCCATGGTAATTACTACCTATGCATAACGTCCATTGTAACATCCACTGCCAAAAATTTTAAAAATGGTTCTTAGGGTTTCCCCCTCTTGCTTCTCTCTTCTATTGTTGCTTCAACTTCACCAATTCTGCTTTCCATAGAGTCTACTAGAAAAGAGAAAGTTGAATAGACAAGGAACACTAAACATTTATTTTACCTTAAGTTATTTAATGATTTTCAAAAAAACATCACTTTTATTATTAAGCGCCTATATTATAATTATGATAAAATGGATAATAATTATAGGATTAGAGAGACATTATTAAAAGTTATAAAGGTTAACTTTGAAAAGGTGATATGCAAAATTAGAGCCATGAAACCAAGAAAGGAAAGTAACCAAAAAAATTTAAAATTCAAAAACATAAAAAAAATATTTAATTGCCCAATGTTTGTGAAACTGTTGTCCCTCTATCTTGCATGCTATCCTTTTCATTGAAGTTGCAAAGGTTTATTGGATACTTCTATTTTATTCTTGGCCTTCCTACCAACAAATCTAGCAAATCAAATCACTGCAAAAATGGTAGGTAATGGCCAACGACCAACTCAAATACAACCACTTAGAACAAGCTCCTTTGACCAAATGTTAAAATGAAAATGTACTAAGCCACATTCTCCAATGTTACTTCCATTGTTTTCATGGTAGTTACTATTGTATTTTTAGAAAATTCTAGATTTGTAACCTCAATAAATGATAGCAAAATGACATGGATGGTAGAAGATTTTGAAAATGGTATTTTATTATTTAAATTTTAAGCATTAATAGTTAATGATTTAAACTTGTTAACTAACCTATGTTCAATTCACTAAGAGGTAATTGTTAACACTACTTGGAATCCTTTTTTTTAAAAAAAAGATGTTAAAAATGCAAACCAATGCATCTTCCAAAATTAAATTCCAAATTCACCATTATGTATTCCATGTACCTACCTACTTGTTGAGCGTACCTTGCTTTATCTATGTTACTATTACAATTAGTTTGTATTGGGTAATAACTTATAGAATTTCTAATTGTTATGGGATTGGAACTTAAAGTTCATGACCACATGCGATAGCATGGGAAATGTTGGCATACATAGTTATATAAAGACATATTGAGTGATTTTTATAATGAGTTTTCTTCTCTGCTGATGTTAAAATTACTGTTGAGGACTCAACATTTTGGGAAAAAGGACACAACGTCCATCACAAAGATGCTGCAAAATTCAATTCTTTTTCTCATAAGGGTGAAATGTACAAAGTAACAAATATTGGTTCATCATTTGAATTGTCTTCAAAGGAAAAGTTATCTTTATTAAAGTAAACAATTCCAATTCACCACAAAAATTATCATCCATTTTTCTTACAACCAACAGCCTAGACAATTGTATCTTCAGGAAAATCTTTAGAACTTTTGTGACATATACCAGATGAAGGCATTGCTCATCAAAGAATAAAAATATGCTCTACCCAACAGGATTCTATAAGTAAAATTGGATGATAGCTATCTCTTGTTGATAAATTTCAAAAAAATTTCTTAAATTGTTAGCAAATTAATCAGTTGATTTTGAATCCAATTTGATGATTCAAGAATTTTCTATGCTACTACATTTACTAGTGAAACAATGAAAATTAAAGATAAGAGGCAGAAATTTAGGTTACTACGAGATTGAAATAGAGAATGCTATTACAAGATGAAAGATATCTTGGTATAACTTGGACAACAAAATAATTTAATTAAGGAAAGTAAAATGATCACAAATCCAGATGAATGGTAGCTGTGATTCCTAATGAATAACATGTATTTAGCCTTCTTGGATAAGCCTATTATGATGGCATACAATGAAGCAATGATGTTTCTCCTAGTTAAAAAATGATGGAAAAACAAAGGCATATATTCCATGATGAATTTCTATGTGCTATTAGTAGAAATTAAAAATGAATTTTGCATTGTAATCTCCAATAATGGTGGATATTTTTGATTCTTTACTCTATACCAAAGTAAGTGAAACCAGTGGCAATGATCCAAATTGCATGTTTAAATCTAAGAATTCTCAGCGCCAAAACCTATGGCCAATTCCTAAGTAGATGAAAATTGTGTTTTTGCCTAGATATGATTCGTTTATAGAGGCAAGGATTAGGGTTTAGTTTAATAATACTTCTATGGCTTGTACTTTTTTCTCCCACTTATCACCATTCTTCTAGATGTTTCTTGCATTGGTGCATTGCTATTTCCACCTAGTAGTTGTCATTGTAGGGGTAACATTGGGGATTCCATTGAAATTCTATGGGAAGCACAAGCCTGAGCATGTTGTAGTGAATTAGGGAAATTTGATCACAAAAGAAGCTGAACATCACCTCGAATCCATGTAAATGCCGCCTCCATTATTGGTGTGAAGAAGTTACTAGTTACTGTAATGATGTTTACACCTATGAAACTATGAAACCTAGCATAATTTTATTAAAACAAATGTTTCATCAGGCCTAAAAGTTGATCTTATTACCACAAGGATTAGCCATTGCATGGATGAGTTGCTAAGAAAAAACTATTTAATCTCATTGTCAATTGGGATGTTTTGGTGCATTATAAAGGAGATTAATTTAACATTGAAGTAACACTTTTAAAAGATATCTATATTATGATTTAGAAAAAAGGGAAGATTTATGAACATTTGGTAAATATCAGTTTATTTTCTATGAGAATTGAAACATTTCCCAGAGGTTGTAACTTCATGATAGTTATAACCAATAGTCAAGATATTTGTAGCTAATTTTGATTTTTTTCCATTACCAAGGAGACACTTGCCAAATGTGGTTTAAAACTCTCTTAACTTCCCATGGAAGTTGGAACTTCTTAGGTGGTTAAAATTAGAATTTTTAGATATTTGTTACTCATCCTTAACCTCTCATAATTATTATAACTACCCAAAGCCACTATAAAAAGGCTTCAAAGGTAGAATTGAAGGGGAGGATTTGGGAAAAGACATTTGAAGAATTTTTGTAAAATGGCTTGCTAAATACATTAATTTGGCTACCTTGTTATAATCTTATGAGTTATTTTCTTCTCATTTTGTTTTAGTTACTTAGCTAATAGTTTAGATAGTATCATGCTTGGCATTTAATTTTGGGATTTATCCTAGGTTACTTTTATAGCTCTATTTTCTTGCAATATTGGACTACTATTAAAATTTGTAATAAAAGAGCTCATGTTGTTGAAATCCTCAAGAGCAATTTAATAGTAATGTCTCAATGAAATTGCTTGTCCTTAGCATAAAGGATCTAGGAAAATCTTTGATATTTTGATGGGACTAAAATAGCTTCTTTATTTTTAAAGTCTATATTACCTTGGTATTTCAACCAAGAAATTGCCAAAAAATTTTGAAAGCTCTATTGAATGCAATCTTTGAAAACAATTAACTAGCCAAAATAGAGACTTGTACTTTTTAGTTTACGCAATAATTTTTGGTAGTATAATAAGATTGTCTTTATGAAATTGCTTATTGAGCTCATAAAGTTCGAAAAATTCATAGTTATTAAATTAGGAATAGCTTTATTGTGAAATGTTTACTTGTATCAATTTATCTTACTTAAATATTTGAATTTTCACATGAATATGCTTTTCTTTCTTTTTCTTTCTAAGCCCATTGAATCTTGCTCTATTTCTAGTTTTCTTGTAGAACTTTCTCTCTGGGGAAAATTAGGAGTTCTTTGGTAGAATTGTGCTAAAATATTTTTGTAAAATTTATTTGTTACAAATAAGTAATATAGGGACTATATAGACTATGTTACTTGACAAGATAGGGATCTCCAACAAATCAGTATTAGACAAAGTTAGTTGAATCTCTTTTATGATAGCCAATTATAGTTTCATACACAATCTAGACATTCCAACATTCACAACAGCAAACATATACTTACAACTAGTTCATTTCATAACTATTGAGTTTATTTGGAGGTATTTGGGCCTTGGTATTGCTAGAGACTAGCAAGAACCTATACCCTATTTGAAGAACACCTTTGATCCCATGACTCCTTGTAGGTCGCAAAGTTGAAGGCTCCATAACATTGGTGGTTTCAAACAATCGCCAACACCATACCACTAAGTTAACATGTCATTGTTAATCCTAAAATTCTTTTCATTTTTTATTTTTTTGGGTAGGGTGTTGAAACCCAAAAAAATTGAAACATAGGTACATCCTAGTAGAAGTGAATAACTTAGTGTTACCTAGTAGAATCAAACTTGTGACATGGGGTTACTAGACCAGGATCCATACCACTAGGCTAACACCTCATATTAATCTTACCATTCTTTAACTATCTTAGCAAGTCAGATATGTGTGGTTTTTTTATTGGACACCAAACATTTCAAAGGGTATAGAAGCAAAATTGTGTGTTATGTGTGCAATGTGTGCAAGAGTTGTAAGAAATTAGATAAAAATAAAATAAAATAAGAAAATTAATGTTAATTTGGAAGGCCTTTTTTTTTAATATTGCTACTTTGCACTATGTGATATTTTATATTCATCTTTTGTTTTTTTTTTTATGAACTCAATGAAAAACCATGGAAAACTGGATTTTCCATTTGGAGACCTTAGGGTCAAAGATAGATCAAACATTATATTTCCAAAAAGGCTCATCATTTCCTTCGATTAAAAAATATTATTATAAAATTTTTGAACAAAGTTTGAAGGAAAAAAAAGGGAGTGTATAAGTAGTGAACTATTATTACACCAACATTAACATTCCTATTGAAAGTAAATAATGTTGCATTTTTAATCAGTAATAAGCAAAACTGTAAGAAGTATTTTTCATTGCATTTTTTATTTTTGAAAAATATTCACCTTGCATGCGCTCTTCATTCCATTATTTTATTCTTGAAAAATATTCCCCTTGCATGTGCTTTGTTTCGCTATCCTCTTCTTATATTTTCCATCATTTATTCTTAAACGTAAACTTTCATCCAATTTGAATTAGATGATAGTAAGCATACAAAGGAGATGAATAATGAAATAAAAATTATTAGTTCAATGAATAGCTGCATAGATAAATTAGAGCATTGAAATCATGCATGCATTATCTCTCTAATCGAAGGATATGAAAAAATTTATCTCCAACTTAATCATGAAAATTTGGTGCAAAAAGCCTTGGGATTAGTTAGCTATAGATGTTAACAAAAAATGCAAGTCACACTTTATAGGAAAACAACGCAGATATAAATGGAACAAACTTAAGCAAACTTTTAAGAAAGAAAAGATGAGAGAGAAATCAACTAGAGCCCAATGAAGTCACTAGTTGTATTATGAAAATATAAATTGTGTTGTTGGAAAATCTCATAAAATTATTGGTATCATAGGAGGACATGATGGAATGAATTGAAAGGCATGTGACAATATTACTTTAAAACTAGAAATAGTCAAAAATAATATGAGAGAAGGTTTGGATTATCTTGAGAAAGGTGAGCTTAAAGAGAAAAGTTCTTCCATTATCCATGCAAATCAAAATTCCAAAGAGACAAAAAATGAAAGCTCAAAATTATGCTCAAGTGAAGGGGCGAAAAAATGAAAACAAAAAAGCTAATGTTAATTCTATTACTGAAAGTATTGGAGAAAGCATGAGGTTGTTTACAAGTACCTTTAAAGAAGTTGAAATAAAGTGAATGGAAAAACTAGATGAATTGATTAATATGCAGTTTCAAATTGCACAATTGTTTGCTTCAAAGTCAAAAGACTAAATGGTCACTGTACCGCCTGAAATCGTCGGTCCCCGGCTGGATGGAAAAACAGAGACTGCGGGATCGCAGGACGAGCACAGATGACCCTACCTTCGCTTGAGGGCGATCTGGAATGCACGAAGGTAGGGTACCTTGGGTGGTCCGCACACAGATCAGACAAGGATTTCCCTGAGTGCCACCAAGGTGTTATACACTGGGTTATACGTAAACTGTGTAATGGGCGTAAAATGGAGTGAACAATGTAAACAGGGCATAAACAAAATGTAAACGGCGTAACAGCTTAAACAGCGTGGGTAGCATAAAGCGTAAACAAAATGTGAACGGTGTAACAGCGTAAGCAAGGCGTATACAGCGTAAACAGTGTAAACATGGTGTAGACAGCGTAAATAGTGTAAACAGGACGTAGACAGCGTAAAGCGTAAACAAGGCGTGTACAGCGTAAACAGTGTAAACAAGGCGTAGACAGCGTAAACAGAGCGTAAATGTAAACTCGTAAGCAGAAGAAGCGTGAACATAGCGTAAACTATAAACTGTAAACTGTAAACGGTAAACTGTAAATAGTATTATAGAGTGGAAATGTGGTGCACCGGTCTAACGCAGTTGTGGCTGAACACAAGGCAGACATAAAGCCCCGGTGGGTGCAGGGAAGCGGCTGGTTCGCACGGTAGGCGGAGCGTAGAGACTGTGCTCTGCGTACAAGACTTCCAATGTAGAGGGTTTCAGGCTCTAGTTTGCAGTGTAATTGCTCTGGGTCTACTCTGGTAAATTTTTGCCAACCATGAAAACGTGGAAAACTAGGCTTTTTATAGGTGGGGTTTTACCGGGAAAATTGGGTTGGGAGACACGTGGCGTGTCGACCGAGTGCGTACAATTTAGAAATATGGTATACGCTGGGCGTATACGCTACATCAGGCCAGCGTATACGCTGGGTGTATACACTGGACTTGTTGGGCGTGTGAACTTTGGTGGACGCTGGCGTATATGCTGGGCGTTGGGCGTATACGTTGGGCGTAGACGCTGGCGCAACACTTGGTAAAAACCAAGTGTTTCGATCCTCAAAATTGCCATGTGTGACTCCAAATGTAGCCAAAGTTGTCTGAGGGTCACGGGGACCTGTTTCTTACTGGACAAGTGCCAAAATCGAAATTTTTGTGGTGTTTCATTGGCCCCTCTTTGTTGACACTTGGAGGAATCGACCCGAGAAGCGTCGACAAAGAAGTGCAAAACACCACAAGCAATGATAAAGGCTTTGTCCTTTGCCACTTGACTAGACGTCATCATACCGTGTTTAGTAGTGTATGGGATTGAAAAAGGTGAGATTGGTAGCTAGTAGGAGAGAAGGGATTGTGGGGATTGGTTACTACCCCAAGGGATTATGCTGGGGAAATGGTATGCTCAGGTGTGCGGCATGTTGGTCCTCGTCGATAGCCATTTTTTTGGTAGACTCAGAACTCAAGTCTGCGATACACGTCCTTTGGCAGAATAAGCTCCCAGTTAGTGTTCAAGAGAGCTTGTTGTCAAGGCCAAAGCCACAGGGTGATGGTTTGCATTCTTTGGAGGAATAGCACCCTTCTTTGGGGAAACTATAAGCGAAGAGCCAAAGCCATGCAATAGGATACTTCTTGATTGTTTTTGACATGAGTACCTATTTTCAAGACCAATATCTTCCTGCCTGGGGCTTGTATGGGAAGTGTCAAGGGACCCTTTTTTTTTCTTTTGCGAAGATTGTTCTTGTACTCATGTGTGAATATTGTGTTTTGTGTGTTGCGACTGCTGTGATGTTTTACAGTGTGCAATAGTTTGGTGAACAGATGGGGAATTTTGAGGGAATGGGAATGTACGGGTTAATGGTTTGATTTAGTCTTGCCAGGTGGATTAATGGACATTGCTTCATCTTGCTGCCTATGATGAAATGCACTCTCGTACGAGCACCTCTGAGCATCATCCTGCAAACATAACTCCAAGGAGACAAGAAACCATGAGTGAATAAATGAGCTTAGAATTAAACAGCTATAGGTGAACAAGAATATTGGGGGCGATTCTGAGCACTGAGTGCGGATGTCGACGATGTTGATGAGATTGTGTGCCGATGAGGGATGCAATGAGTCTGATAAATGAATACGGCTATGGAGTGAAGAGTCGGAGATGAACGTGCCAGTTTACAGTCTTAACGGGCTATCAAGGGTTAGTTTTGTGTCGTAACCCGTTGGACATTGCCCGTTTAGCGTCGTGGCAGACGGTACATTGCCAGTTTCGAGTCTTAGCGGACCATACAAAGGCAAGCTAGTTTATAGTCTTAGCGGACTCTGATGGTTGTGACGGTGACATTTTACTATCATGCCAGAAGGATGCTAGTTTATCATCATTGCAGACACTATGGGGTATCAGTTTATTTTCATGATGCCAAGACAATGTTGGTGTTAGTTTTAAGTTGTAACCCAAGACTGTTTTGTGGTATCAGTTTATAGTCATAATCTAGGACTTATCTGTGGTATCAGTTTATAGTCATGATTCCAGGACTAACACGTACCTGAGCTTGAATTTATGTATAGAATGGTTTCAGGAACAAGTGATTGGTTGGATTTGCAAATTCTTTTCCGTCCATGTCNAGAACACCCAGATAAGTTCTCAGTCAACTAGGAAGGACCTTACCTGGTCACCAAAGCATTCAACAACGGAGCATTCAAGTTAGCTGACATGGACGGAAAAGAATTTGCAAATCCAACCAATCACTTGTTCCTGAAACCATTCTATACATAAATTCAAGCTCAGGTACGTGTTAGTCCTGGAATCATGACTATAAACTGNTTGTTCGTGCCATCTTCGTTTACTTTGAGCAAGCATCTTTTTGAGTATTGTAATGATTATCTTATTTGTCGCTTCCGCCTGCCCATTGCTATGAGGATAGTAAGGGGATGAAAACGAATGTTTGATCCCTAGACTATCACAAAATGTTTTGGTCTCGACACTGCTAAATTATGGCCCATTGTTAGTGATGATCATCATGGGAATGCCAAAACGGGTCACAATGTTTTCGAGGATGAAGTGGCACACGTGTTTAGACGTAGTTTTTTGAAGGGGCGCAGCTTCTACCCATTTCGTGAAATATTCGGTTGCTGTTATGATAAAACCATGCTCGGCAGAAGATGTGGGTGTTATCGGGCCTATAAGGTCCAACCCCCACTTCTGGAAGGGCCACGTGATTTGCGCTGTATGCAACTCATTCGGTGGGACATGGATTAGATTACTATGTTTTTGACAGGTACTACATGTTCTGACCTTGGATAGACAATTGTATTCCATGTGTGGCCAATAGTATCCTAAGCATCTTATTTTGGTTGCCATTACCTTCGGTACAATGTGTCCCCCGCATATTCCTTCGTGTACTTGTTCAACAATTGTTTGGGCTTCGGTACTATTGACGCATGTCAGCAGTATGCCCTCGTAGGATTGGCGACACAATGTATCTCCTATTAGTGTGTATTGTCTAGAACGTTTGCGTACTACATCCTTTTGTGCATTTGTTAAATGTTGTGGCGTTTCGCCGCGCAGAAGGTATTCTTTTACGTCATCGTACCATTCATTAGCATGTGTTGTACTGATAGATGCGATTGGCAACATGTTGAGAGTATTGGTTATGGGCTCGGCACAATTGGTTACGGAGCTTGGTAATGCGTGAAAAATGTTAGGGGATATGTTTACGGCCAAGGTTGCTAATGCGTCTGCAATGGTATTGTCATTCCTAGAGACGTGTTGGACATCAATGCTTTCGAATCATTTAAGTAGGTGTTTAGCCAAATCACAGTATGGTTGTAAGTGTTGCGCTTTATATGTATAGACATCTGTGACTTGGTTTACGACTAGTTGTGAGTCCCCTCTGATTATAAGCCATGTAATGTCCGAAGCTAGTGCGGCCGCGAGACCTCTAAGGAGGCCTTCATACTCTACTATGTTATTAGTAGAATAAAAATTGAAGCGATAAGCAAAAGGTTTAATTTCCCTAGAGGGGTATGTGATTACCGCGGCAGCACTTCCTCCTCGAGAGGTGGATGCTCCATCAAAGTTTAGAATGGCATTGTAGTTATCTGGCACCGTATCTATTGCATTTACATTTTCGTCTGGGAATTTGGGTTCTATTGTACCTAAATCTTGTGTTGGCGACGTAGTCATTTGATTTGTTATGGCTTGTCCTTTGAATGACGATTGTGCCACGTAGTGCAGGTGAAACTCAGCTATGATGGCCTTCCAACGGGCTATCCTGCTTGATTCGTAGATATTCCCAGTTATAGCTCTAAGTACATTGTCTTTGCAAATTATGTTAGCTTGGTTTTGGAAAAGATAATGTCGCCATTTCTTTAAAGAGAAAACTAAGGCTAAAAATGACTTCTCTACGTCGTTGTATCTTTTTTCATGGGCAACTAATACATGGCTCAGGTAATATACAGGGACTTCAGCTCCGTCATCTTGTTTCTGGCAAAGCATAGACGCGATTGATGATTCTGATGTGGCCAGGTAGATGTAAAAAAACTTGTCCTTTTTGGGTGGGTACACCATGGGTAGTTGAGCGAGCGTCATCTTAATGTTGTCAAATGCTTCTTAGCACTACGGGGTCCATTCGAAATGGACATTTTTGCGTAGTAGGTGGTTCATAGGTGTTAGTTTTTC
>MNCI01030200.1:1018-39472 GCA_015680685.1 Gnetum montanum | reverse complement strand
AGAACCCATCCATAAAAGATAACAGGGCATGCCCAACAGTTGAGTCAACTAATTGATCAATGCTAGGTAAGGGGAAGTCATCTTTTATGGTTGCTACGTTAAGGTCTCGGAAGTCAATGCATAGGCGGATACTTCTGTTCTTCTTTGGGACTATTACCATGTTTGACACCCACTCGGCGTAATCAATAGCCCTAATGAAACTAGCTTGGTAGAGCTTAGTAATCTCACTACGAACTGCTAATGCTACCTCGGGCTTGACCTTTCGTGCTTTCTGTTTCACTGGCCTTAGTCTCGGATCAAGGATAATGTTGTGCTGGATGATACGAGGGTCTAGTACGGGCATGTCTGTATAGGACCAAGCAAATGCTTTCATATTGTCCCTAAGCACGTTTTCGATATCTCTAGCTAGACACGGTTCTAGTAATGCGCTTAATTTTAGAATTTTAATTTCCCCATCAGGCATGGTGATGGGAGTTTCGTTTAGGGGATCTTTGGTAATATTTTCGGCTTCTATGTTTAGGGATTTTTTCATACCCTCATAGTCGTTAACCATTTGCTATGTTGAAGCTATTGTTGCATTGTTTGTTGATGAGCTCGCATGGATGAGATTCATGTCGATATTCCTTTCAACCTTACCGTATGGTCCATCGATAACCAACGGCTTAGTTAAGCGCTTGCAATCCATTAGGCTAGTTCCTGTCAATAAATAGAGAGCTTGGTAAGATAGCGATGGTTGTTTTATGTCCTTTGGCAATTTTTAGTGTATATGTATGACAGTGGATTAACGTAATAGTGAAACGGTAGTTTAATGCCTTACCGGGCAACGAACGGTAGTTTAATGCCTTACCGGGCAACGAACTGCAGTTTAATGCTAAAATTTTATGTTCTATTTAGTTTATGTATGTAATTTTTATATATTTTTGAAAAATTTAAGGCAAATCTGAAAAAGCACGAAAAACGAGGCAAAAAGCAAGAAAAACCGAAGGGCGGTGGCGGCGTCGGCGTCAACGTCGGCGTCGGCGTCGACGTGCTATAAAAGGGGAAAAGGGGCTTCATTTGTCATTTGACTTTCCGAGCGTGAGCGTGAACTACGAGTGAAACCCCAGCGTAGGCGCCGAGCGAAACCCCAGCGTAGACGCTGAGAGAGAAACCCCAGCGTAGACGCCGAGGGAGAACATAGTGTAAACGCCAAGCGAAACCCCAGTGTAGACGCCAACCAAAAGAACCACAGCGTATACGCTGAGATGGGCAGAGGTAAAGAAATGGAAGGTCAAGGAAAGAAAGGACCGGAGCTGACATTTGCGGAGGAGAACGAGGCGATGTTGCAGTGCCTACCCCGCCTGAGCCTTCCTGCATGGCCTGGATCTTCCAGAAAGTAGGCTCTTGACTCTATTTTTTGTTTACTTTTCCACGTCTGTTTTTGTAGCGTAGACAGTTAGCATACAGGGTTTCGGCGTATACACCGAGCGTAAAGGATTCAGGGTATTGTACTGGCGTAGATGCCGCGTGTGTTGTTTTCAGCGTAGACTGTCACGGTTTCTTTTTTCGGTGTTCAGCATAGACGATTGTCAGCGTATACGCTCAGCGTATACACCGAGCGTAGACACTTATACTGGCTTCTGGTGTATATGGTCTACGCTCGGCATATACGCCGAGGGTTTCTATAGCGTATACGCTAGGCGTAAGTTGGATATTTCGTAGCGTAAGCCTGTTCACCGTAAAGTCGTGTTATGTACAGCGTAGATAGTTTTTAGCATGTACACCCAGCGTATACGCCGAGCGTAATAGTTTCTCTACGCCCAGCGTATACGCCAAGCGTAACTGTGTCTGTACACCCAGCGTATACGCCGAGCGTAACTGTTTGTATCTACGCCCAGCGTATACGCCGAGCGTAACTGTTTATCTCTACGCCCAGCGTATATGCCGAGCGTAACTGTTTGTCTCTACGCCCAGCGTATACGCCGAACATAACTGTTTGTCTCTACGCCCAACGTATACGCGAAGCGTAACTGTTTGAAAAATTTTCCGTGAATGTCTATTTTTCAAATGAAGTTTTCGATATGATTAATCTTCGGGGTTGTTTTAATGGCTTGCAGGGATGTTGAACCTCTGCTTCTAGTGGTTGAGCTAGTTGGGGTGTTGACATGGTTTGGTCCCATTGAGGGCGGTGAACCAACCCCAGACTTAACCATTGAGAACAATGGGGTCTGGTTTCGGGATGGGGCCTGCAAATTTTTGGCCTTCATACTAGACCATTTCAGGGTTGTGATTTGGTCCCACCTAGGCGAGGATGTGGCGCGGAGCATCATCGAGGCTATGTTAGCCGGTGCAGCGGAGGGTATCAGAATATTTATGGATGATATTGATGAAGGGCCACTTGTCGCTGAGGGTGTTCCCCCCGGTGGTCCAAAATCTGCTCGTCCATTGACGCATGTGTGGGACCGGCTGCCGCGGGGGCCTAACTATATCAACAACACATTATTTCTAGCTGGCCGCGCACACACCTTATTCCAAAATCCTCCTGGCTCAGTATACCGGGTAGAAAGGTAATTTTGTTTTAGATCTGGTTGTTCCTCTTTTTTTATATTCAAATATTTGCTCTTGTTTTAACACATGTTTTCGCCTTTCCGTAGGCCAAAAGTTACGAAAGAAGGGGCCTACGCAGGCGATGATGGGCTTGCATTGGCGCGCACAGCTTTGGAGGTGTTCATGGTGGGCCCCACCCTTCGCAGGGCCATTTTGGCCCACACTAGCGGTGCCATGAAGCACTTCCACAAGAAGTTTTCTAAGGCGTTTGCACAATGCACCGCACGTGGATGGCTGCACGCCGACTGGTCCCCTAATGGACCAATTTTTCCATCTACTTCTGATCTGGGTGAAACCTCAAAATCTAACACGAAGAGTAAGTGGCAATGTTTTCTAGATTTCGTGATGTGTTTGTTCGATTGTCAAGTGTTAAACTAATACGAGGGTGTTTGATTTGTCTCTATAGCTGGCACTACCTCTGGTGGGGATTCTGTTGTAACCGGGCGGACTGAAGCGACTCTCTCCATGAAATTCGATGAAACCGTTGCCACCCAGAAGTGGTTACGGGTAAAAGCCTCGCCATCCATTATTTCCTGTTTAGAACATGTCGGCCTCATGGCGCTTTTCGCGGCCCCTAGTCCAAACGTGTCTATAGCGGAGATGATCGGGATCGTGGATTCATTCGACAGATCTGTGTCTCACTATAGCGCTCGTATTAAGGGCGTTAAAATAATTTTTGAATTATCGTCCCAATTTTTTGCGGACTTGTTTGGCGTGCCTACAGGTGGTGTAAAGATTGTTTTAGATAGGACGCACAAATAAATTCACACGATCCACGCTTTAGAGGATTGGTTAGGGGTGACGAAAGGCGCCAAAGGATTTCCAATGCAGGGGAGGACGAAAGTTGATGGAAGTTAACGAGCTTTACCCCTTATTTCGGGTGTGTCTGTTTCTGAAGACTCTATCGCAGGTTAAGAGTCTCGGGGTTGAAGCAGTGCGAGTCGTGCGTACTATTCTAGAGGCTGGCGTGTGCTACAATTGGGTTGAATTCTTGTTATCGAGCATGACTAAAGAGATAGTGTGGCTACGTTCGAACATAGACGCTCAGTCCCATTTCACATTTACCTTTTTTGCTGGTTATGTTCGTTATTTGGCTGAATTTTTAGTGGTTCATGGGAAGGACAGATATGTTTTACGCAATAGGAATCCGTTATCTCGCCCCTGGGTAAACCACCTATTCGACACGGCTAAGTCCCAAGATGCCCCTGAGGGGATTGATGAGTCCCTTACGATCACTACGGGTGGATCTTCTGGCACCTCACTCCATACGCGCGACAGTGTAGGGTTGGAACCGGACGAAGTATCCTACACTGCCAAAAAGACGGAGAGGGTAGTCAAGGACACAATAGGCAAAGCCAAATCAAAGTTGGTGAAGCGTGACTGCACAGTTGAGGAGACCAGTGAAATTGAACTACCCAAAGTAAAGCGGATTCAGTTTAAAATACCTGGTAAACCTTTCGTTTTCTTTACTTCGCTTATCTTGTAGATAGTTTTAATGATTAATGGTTGTATGTGACTAACTTCATCTATTTTGTGTTGAGAAATCAAGATACATGATTTGTAGACTATACCTGAGGATGAAGAGTTAACTGACCCGGCGGGAGGGACTGAAGTGCTGGGGGAGGGAACTGGAAACACTGAACCACTAGATGATCAAGCAGAGACTGAAGAGATGTTCAGTAATTTTCTCACAGGCAACTTGGACCTTGGAGCCCCTTCCACATTGGAGGAGATTGGAGGGAATGGTATGTCTCATTACCTAGTTGTGTAGCCTAATATATTTTTTATCTCATTGTGGATTTTTCGTTTGACTCAGAGGAGAGCGAGACCATCCCTGAGAAGGAGCCAGAGATTCCCCCTGAAGTGCCGCCAAAGGTCAGCACGTCGCGCCCTGATGGACCTTTTACTTGGATGGAAATGCCAAGTAAAAGGGATTTCGTAGTTGGTGTGGCTGAGGAGGTCATTGAGCAAATCGAAGGGATCCATCCTGAGATAGATATGGGAACGTCCAAAGATCCTTAGTATGTTAGAGTTTGATTTTCGATTTTGTCTGTTCTAATGTTTGTCTTTTCCCTATGGATAGGTGCCCAACTGAGGTGGGATCCGTCCGAGACTGTCCACATGGAGAGTTTGCCCACACTTTCCCCAGAAATTGAACAAGTGCCCAGACCCATTTACGAAGAGGTAGCAGAGGGCTTTGTTCACAATGCTAAAGCAGTATGGACGTGTAGGCGATCCATTGAGCAATTGTGGCTCCAGATTCAGGTAAAAGAGAAAGAGGTTTCTGAACTAATGGTGGAACGTGACGATCTGAAGGCCTGGTACGAATTTTACGTAGCCAGATTAGACAATGATCGCTCTTGGCGGACCTCCGAGGTCATGTATACGAGGTATTGGAACCTACTCAATCGTCACTCAAGATTGATAAGGAGACTAGGGGAGCGCAGGGCTCAAATCGAATTGCTGAACACCAAATGTCACGACTGGAAGGCTTTCGCCTCCAAAGTACGCAAATGGAGGCAAGATGAGAAGAACCACAAGCACCAGTATAAGAAGTCGCTAAAAGAAGTGTCTATCGAGAAGCGACAGTTGGAAATGTTTGTGGAAGGCCTTGGTCTGCGCTCTGCCTTTGACACATTCGTCCAAAACACAATTGTAGAGATGGAATCCCCTAAACGGCGGATAACAATCGCTTCCGGGGAGGTGTCAGTGGGGGATTTCCCTTTGAAACGTCCCACCTGGTCAGATGTTGACAAGGGAAAGGCTCTGGCTGATGTTGACTTGGGTCTCGATGGGACAGATTGGGCAAGTGTTTCCGAAGAGAAAATCCTACGACGACTGGAATTTGGCCTAGGGGGATCTCCTATGGTAAGCATTTCATCTTTATGAAGTTAGTTGATTGAATAATGTTTGAAATTTTGACATTCGCTTATTCTTGTGTTGGTTATTTCCTTTTTTTTTGGTCTTTCCAAGATGAAGGTGGCGGTGAAACTGAAGGAGTCGGGCCCAGTGGAGCAGAGGCCTCTAATGCTGGCGGGCCCAAGGGGGATGATCGTCATGTCCCAGATGTTTAGCATTTTAGCTCTTGAGTTTTTTTTTCTTTTTCTTTTTCGACTCAGATTTATACTCGAACTGTAACTTGAAGATTGTGGAATGGACAAAGATGGTTGATTGTATGTAATAACTATATAAATATTTTTGTTGATTTTGAGTTTATCATGAGATAGACATGTAAAAATATTTTGGTTTGTTTTCTGTTTTAAGTGTATTACTGAAATGTGATTATAAAAGTAAAGCGAAAAGCATGTACTAGTTTATGGCCATTTCGGGCCCTTTGCGTAGTTTATGGCCATTTCGGGCCCTTTGCGTAGTTTATGGCCATTTCGGGCCCTTTGCATAGTTTATGGCCATTTCGGGCCCCTTGCGTAGTTTATGGCCATTTCGGGCCCCTTGCGTAGTTTATGGCCATTTCGGGCCCCTTACGTAATCAGGAAATATTTTGGAGGACGTGGATAGATTTCTCGGTCAATCAATCATTGCTGATCGTGGCTAGTTTTATGTCATTGCGGACATAATAGTTTAATGTCATTTCGGACTGGGAGTGGCATTTGATTGTTTTCGTTTTAATGTTAGACGATGTTTCAATAGGTATGATCCGGTATTCAGCGTCCCCTTCGCTGATTACATTAAACGGTAATTCAACCCAAGGGACTTCTGATGGAATGTCTTTTGTGTTAGCGTTTTCAGATATTTCAGTGTCCGTAGGGAGCTCTATATTAGCTTCTACTTGAGGAGGTACAGGCATTTCTGTTTGAGGAGGCTTTTGTTCCATGTCGGAAGATTTACTACTTACCGATGGTTGCGGATTCTCGTTATTTTGGCTAGGTTTTTCAAGTTCGACTTCTGAGCCTTGGTCCATGTCCATATGCGACGAGATAATAGGAGTAGCTGCTTCACCACGTATGACAATTTCTCCGCCTTCATAAGGTAGGTGAATTTCTTGATGTATAGGCGAGGAGACAGCTCTCTGTTGGGCTAACCAGGGTCTTCCCAGTATTAGGTTGAACCCCGACATCTCATCCACCACTAGGAAATCGGCAAATGTTGGGAATTGATCTCCTACTATGAAGTTTAAGGTTATTGTACCTTTCACCATTACACGTGATCCACTGAATGACCTTCAACATGTAGTCATGGTTGGTTTAAGTAGTTCAGTAAGTCCTAGTTGTTCAATGATGTGGTACGGCACAACGTTTGTTGCAGCTCCATCGTCTACATGGACCCTTGTATTTTGAACCGGTTTATACATATTGTTATAAACATGGGGGCTGTTGTTACCTCCCCCATTTTCTTATCCACCTTGATGTTGTCATCATGAAAACTTAGTGGCTTAGGAGTAATCCTGCGAGGTGAGAACATCACCGCATGGATGGAGGGTTCGTTTGGGAGTAAGTCCTCGCTTACCGGGATTGATGTTAACATGTGTACTAGAGCTTCCCGATGCGTTTGAGATGTTAGGACTAAATCATACAAGCTCAGTGAAGTATTCTTTTGTTTTAATGCTTGTGTGACTTGTGTCAAGGCGGCTGCAAAGTTTTCACTGTTGGGGGTGTTTCTATCGGTGTTGACTGGATCCATCGGACCCAACAGTTTTATCTCTCGTTTTGTTGACTTTTCAGTTTTTGGAGCTATCGCTTTAGATGATTGATGTCTTTCAGAAGACTCACCTTCATTGCCTACGCTTGGTTGATCGTTAGATGATGACATGGGTACAGAGTTTAGGGGAGTGGGCTTAGGTGCCCACAGAGCTAGCCGTTGGCGCTCTTTCTCCAAGCGTTCTCGCGTAAGCCTATCTGCCAAGCGTTCTCGTGTGTCACGTGGAGGTGGAGTTGACCTCGGAGTCTAGGATTGCCCAGGAACCTTTACAACGTAGGGAGCAGGGTAGGGCTGAGTGTACGATTGGGCCGGAGTTTGCACCGGTAGCTTGACGACATACGGGGTTGGTCTTGGCGGAGGCTGGGCCTCTGTCGTTGCAACTACAGGTGGTACTCGAACTACGAAAGGGGTAGGCCAAGCGTGAGGGGTTGGTCTACCTATGGGGTTAGCCGGAGGGATGCGCACTACATATGGTTGCTAGCGCGTCATGACGTTAGAGGTGGGTATGGTGGAGGGCACTCAGATCATGAATGGGCGTTGCGGGGTGTGGGGTGATTGAGGTGCAGAGTTAGCGGGAGGGATCTGAACCACGAATGGTTTGTTAGATGTTTCTTGTTTGTTTTTGGGATGGATGGTGTTGATGCGGGGTGTGAAGGAGTCATCATCACAATAGATTGAGGTGATTACGTACGATGCCTCTTTAGCGTTCAAGGGGTCTTTATACACCCCCATGGTCTAGTTTTGCGGTTGGATGGGGTTAGCCCCGTCAAAAGTGATCTTTCCATCATCAATCATCCTTTGGATGTCTTGCTTCAGGGTAAAGCAGTAGTTCATTCCATGCCCATTGCGTTGATGGTAGTCGCAAAAGCGATCCATCCTAAACCCTTTGGGAACGGGTGGCTCATCCGGCGTTGCCAAGCTTGGGTTCTGTACTAGTTGACAGAACCAGTCATGTCTTTGGATAGCCGCTAGGGACAATTGCTTGTGTTGCATCAATCCAGCCTTTAAGAGTTGATCAAAGAGCTGGGACGGCTTCATTGGTAAAGGCGTGTACTGAGAGGGTTCCTTCCTCTCGAAGTTATGCGTACAGTTCGTCGGGTTTTGTGATGACGACTCCAGGGCTGTTGTGGAAGCGGGCTGATAGTAATTAGTGGGGGGAACAGGTGGTTTGTATTGATGTGTGGTGTTTTTTTGCTATGCCCTCACTATTGCTGCTACAGTCGCCTTGACCTTTTCTTTGTCTTTCCTAGTGTGTTGGTTTCTGAAGGCCAGGTACGCAGGGTCTTTGCTGTTTTGAGCAGCTTCCTCTATGTTTTTGATTTGTTCAAATGCTTGATTCAGATCGCGCGCATTGAGGTAATACAGTTTGGACTTGAAGAAGTCATTGACAGCCCCTTTCAGAATCGTGAGTAGATAGGTTTGAGAGATTGGGTTGTGCAACTCGTTGAGAGCTGCGCTCCATCTCTGAATGAACTTCTACATTGGTTCGAGCGGTGCCTGCTTGATCTGCATGAGGCTGTCCAGTGTTGCTTCAAGTTTCAAGTTATACTTGAACCTGGTCACAAACTGGCGTAGAAGATCGTCTAGGGACAGGATGGAATTCCTGGGCAAGGCTCAGTACCAGTCGAGTGTCCTTCCCGTGAGGGACATGGGGAATATTCGTAGTATGGAGTGGGGTCATGCCTGAAGGAGTGCGCACTCTAATCTGAACGTGATGAGGTGGGCGTTGGGGTCTGTCTCCCCGTTATACTTAGTCAGCGTTGGAAGGGGGACACCCTTGGGCAAAGTCAATGGCGGGACAGAGGAGCTGATAGGGTCATCATTGTAGAAATCTACTACTTTCAGCTCTCCATCAACGACGATTTTGAGGCGCTTTACCTCATCTNGGCGGGCAGTGCTAAGGCTGAGATGTTAAGAGGAAAATGTTGTGGTTGTTGTTGTTGCTACAGTTGGGGTTGTGGTTGAGGAGCAGTGATCGGGGGGATTGCATGGGGCAAGACGTGGTTATGAGGAATTTGATATGATGATGCCCCCCTGTTGGCCATTGTCCCGCTACGTTGTATGCGGGGACTCCCTGTTGGGCTGGGGCTGCTTGGGGAGCTGTATGCGTTTAGATATGGGGTATGAAGTAAGCTGATGTAGACACGGGGATCACATGCGGCATCCCAATCACGCGAGGTGGGAATGTTGCTCCCATGCCATCATGAGGAGGCGATGCTTGTGAGGATGGGCCCGCAGCTGCATTAGGGGTAACTGTTAGAGAGAAGGTGTGAGGTTGGGGATTGCTTGGGAGTGGAATTTGTACGAGTGATGGCATTTCTGGTGGTGGCATCTGAACTCGGGCGAATCTAGGACATTGTACGGGCAAGACTTCCCCTGTCCCGGGATGGAAAATAGAGTTGATCTGTGCTTGGGGGCTTAAGGTGTGGTATGAGTCTCCCTGCTCAGATTGGGCAGCAAACTCATCTTCTTCCTCAAGCTAAGGCTCTAGCGCGGGTTCGTCCAATGACTGGCTCCTATGTAGGAGCTGAGTAAAGAGCTCCGAGAATTGTTCTGGAATGGGGATTACGTCATATGGGGAAGGGATGAACTCGTGTCCTCCCCTGTAAAAGAGTTCGAATTGTCTCTTCACTTCGATTTCAGCTCGATCCACTGCCAGGCCGGCTTGTATCTTAATGCAGATGAAGTTATACTCATCTTGGGTTATAACGTTAGTGGCTGGGTCTCTCCCTTATAACCTCAAAGATCGACGGGGCCCCATTGTGGATTACCCTCCCAAATGTGGTGTGACAGACTGCTGGGCAGCCATGGTGTCTAAGATGTTAATGTCCTGGGTAGTGGCAGCAGTGGTGTTTATGGGATTCATGATGATAGATTGTGTATGTAAAACTGTTTGAGTGTATGTGGCCGGCGTAGACGAATCTACAGTGTAACTGTGCAGCGTAGATGCTAGCGTAAGTTAGCAGCGTAGACGCTCGCATAAGCATGCAGTGTAGACGCTGGCGTAAGTTAGCAGCATAGACGCTGGCGTAAGTTAGGCGACATAGATGCTAGGGCACGTGTGCAGCGTAGACACTGGAAGGTTGACAGCGTAGATGCTGAGAGTCGGGGGTTTAAACAGGGTAGTGAAAATGCTGATGAGCGTAGACGTTGGGAAGCGTACAGTCAATTTGTTTAAGCGGAGGCCCTCCTTCTAGCACCAATTTCTGTACCGCCTGAAATCGTCGGTCCCTGGCTGGAAGGAAAAATAGAGACCGCAGGATCGTAGGACGAGCACAGATGACCCTACCTTCGCCTGAGGGTGAGCTAGAATGCACGAAGGTAGGGTACCTTGGGTGGTCTGCACGCGGATCAGACAAGGATTTCCCCGAGCTCCACTGAGGTGTTATACGCTGGGTTATACGTAAACTATGTAACGGGTGTAAAACGGAGCGAGCAGTGTAAACAGAGCGTAAACAAAATGTAAACGGCGTAACAGCTTAAACAATGTGAGCAGTGTAAAGCGTAAACAAAATGTGAATGGTGTAACAGCGTAAGCAAGGCATATACAGCGTAAATAGTGTAAACATGGTGGAGACAGCGTAAACAGTGTAAATAGGGCGTAGACAGCGTAAAGCGTAAACAAGGCGTGCATAGCGTAAACAGTGTAAACAGGGCGTAGACAGCGTAAACAGAGCATAAATGTAAACTCGTAAGCAGAAGCAGCGTGAACACAGCGTAAACTGTAAACTACATTATGGAGTGGAAATGTGGTGCACCGGTCTAACGCAGTTGTGGCTGAACACAAGGCGGACGTAAAGCCCCGGTGGGTGCAGGGAAGTGGCTGGTTCACACGGTAGGCGGAGCGTAGAGACTGTGCTTGGCATATAGGACTTCCAGCGTAGAGGGTTTCAGGCTCTGGTTTGCAGCATAATTGCTCTGGGTCTGCTCTGGTAAATTTTTGCCGACCGTCAAAACGTGGAAACCTGGGCTTTTTATAGGTGGGGTTTTACCAGGAAAATCGGGTTGGGAGACACGTGGCATGTCGACCGGGTGCATACAATTTAGAAATATTAATTACATGTCTTTAGTCTTTTTGTGAAATCTAATATTTAAAAAATGTGACTACCTATTCTATTAAGCTTTGATATCTTTTATTATTTTGTTATGGGAATGCTCAACTTTGAGTTTAATTCTTAATTTCTTATTTAATATTTTATGTTTTTAAAAGAAGCACAAACCAAACTGAAAGTCGAACCAATTTGATTCAAATCAAATATAAGAAAGGCATGAAGTGTAATCATCCTTGCATTTATATTGGTACCAAGAATTCATTTGGTATTTGGACATCAACTGTACATAGCCCATATGCATTTAGGAAGCATGATTTTAGCCACCAATAATTTCTATATGCTTTGTAAGTATTCATATTTATTGCATTTACAAATAGTGCAAATGATGATTCCATTCACTTGACTAATGGAATCTTGATAGGTATTGTAAATGATTTGTTAAAGGTTTTTATCATTATAAGTGTCAATATAATAGTTTCAAACTTTGAGAGTATTTTGCTGAATTATTCGCTGATGATTTATTCAATATCATGATTGATATATTATTACAATCATGTTGTCTTGGTACACAATGTTCATAATGGTAATTGTATGACTATTTTCTAAAGTTTTTGCAAAGCATTGGGCATGTTATATGTCCTTGAAATACATATGTTCAGACACCTTGCAACATAATTCTAATCCTTATGAAATTTTAAATGTTAGATGCTTGTTTACAGAAAGTTTTTCTTGGTTTATGCAACTAATATTTGAGATGCATTTCTCAATAAGTTTATTGTAAATTAAAATTGAGCTAAAATTGAATTTCTCCCAGAACCTTTAATGTAGGAGAGGTACATATAATTTTAAATTGTTACTAACATGGTTTATGCAACATATATTCTTAGTAAGCTTTCTGGCAATTAAAGTTTACCTAGGATCAATTTCAAAATTATTTTTAATCCATGGCTAAGGATTGCCCACTAGAAATAAACCTACAATTTGAGGTTTCCATACCAAGACTTTATTTTCCTGGTTGTGAAATAGAATATTCAATTGATTTATATTGTAATCATCCCTCTCTATTCACAATGGTTTCTTTGAAACTAAATGAAGTTAAAGACTTAAGACTTTCATTAACAACTTCTTAAAGAATTAAATTCAAATGTTGACTATGATAGTTACTTGAGAAGTAATCATAACTATTATCATTAGCTCTTTGAGAACTCTTCCATGAGAAATTTTCTAATTTTAGGCACAGCTTGAAATAAACACTTGCTCACCACTTGGACATGAAGACTATTCTCAAGCAATATGGATATCTGTATAGCTGTTGCAACCACCACTGGTATCATATCAAATTTATGAGAAATTTCTATATGAAAGTCACCACAAACATATTTATCAGGGTCTTCTAAGTCACATTACATTATAGTATCCTTAGTATTTCTAGTGGGATCTCTGTGTGCTAGCATTTTTTTTATTGCAGAACATTCACATCTAACTCTTTTAATTTTTCAAAGTCTAAAAAACTTTGGTTTGAGAGCTTAGCTACCATTTTATTTTCTAGTTGCATATATTTTTCTGGAAACCATTACTTGACTTTNTATAAGAGATTATATTTTTTGAATGGAAGAAACAATATGATTTAATTGCCCAAAAAAGTGAGGGATTTATATTTTATTATTAACCTCAAAATATTATTCAAATATAATGATGCTTGACTATTATGTTTTTCAGGGACTAATATTTAATGCATGGGATTTGAAAAAGTGGAAGGAATCTAAAGACTATTTTGATAATCATGTACCTTTGTTGGTCAAATCATAGTCTATTATCTCTTGAATTTATTTGATATTCCTCCAAATTATTTTATTAANGTCAAGCATCATTATATTTGAATAATATTTTGAGGTTAATAATAAAATACAAATCCCTCACATTTGTTGGGATATTAAATCATATTGTTTCTTCCATTCAAAAAATATAATCTCTTATATTTTTTCTCATTTCTCTTTTTGTAGTTCAATATCTTAAAGGTCTAGTTGAATTTGATTGAATTTCTCCAAGGTCTTGCTCTACTTCATAATGAAGTTGAACAAAATTATGAAGCATGCAACATGCCATAATCAACTTGGGAACTTTATATAATTTCATCGTAACAGATTGCAAAGTCCATCTTCGCTTGAACAAAGCAAAAACATGTTCTATTTTCATGCTTCCTCTTGATAAAAACTTATCATATTTTTTATGATCTTCTAAATTAATATTTCTATATGATTTCAACACTTTTGAAGAAATAGGATATGTAAAATTAGTAATTAAAATAGGATAAATAGTAGTCCCTTCAAAGTTAAAAGTAGAAAAATTTAATGTTTACATTTTTTGCATATAGTTTTTAATTGCAGATTCATTCGAATGGCTTGCATTATGCATTCTACCAAGTGCATTTATACATACATTCCAAAAAACTTTTACTACATCACATACTATTTGCAATAAAACACTATAGTGGTGATATCAATTGTAATCGTTTCCTAGATTATGGTATGAACTAGGGGCACAAACTAGATTTATATGTGTGTCATCCATTACTCCACAAATCATTGGTAACAATTTATGTGATTGAAAATCACTTAAAATTTTGTATAGTCATTCATCGGATGGTATAATTATGTACCCATTTTGCAAATGATCTACAATTATATTAATTATTAACTGATAAATCGTGTTTTTCATCACTTCGATATCGGGGTGGTTGCAATATTAGGTACACAATATCGTGGCCCAAGATGCGATATCGTAGGGTTACTCTTGGGTCTATAAATATAGTGCCCAGACACTCAACTGGGAGTAAGTTTTTGGTAGTCAATAGCGAAGCTCTTGCAGTTTGTCCATTTGAATGTTAAAATATTTTCCAAGTGCCTGCAGCAAAAGGTCTTAGTGTGAATGGATCTTTATTCAAGCATTAATGTACATGAGCACACCATTGTGTTGGCAATAAATAAAGGCTCTTTGATCCATTCCTTGCAGCACTTGAGATTTTCTTTCTTATGCATTTACATATTGTTATTTCATGTAATTTAGATTTATGTTATTTATGCAGAAATTAATTTCAATCAATTAAGAAAATTGTTAACTTACACAAGCATGACCCCATTCAAGCATATGTGTGAGACTTGGTAGCTTAGAAACGACTAGTGTTTGATAGCCCAGTAGTGTTTGCACAAAGTTCAGAATATGTCTAAGAAGTGGGAATGGTTACTTATGTTAGGTTAGATTAGACATTAGTTTCCTTAGCAATTAATCAGATTTAATTTTAATCACTCTTACTTTTACTCTTGTTCTAGGTGAGTAATTCCATAAAAACACAAAATAATAAAAATCATATCTCTGAGTTAAACTTAACCATACAATTGCAATCCACAAGTGGGACTAGGAAGACAATGAATGAACACACATACGCCGTTAAGCTCTAGTGTACTTAGTAACTATAGTATATGAAATTTGATTGGATTACACATGAACACTTGTGATTCATATGGTTGGGCATAGGGGTACCTTGCCGCTCATCATTGGTGTCATTACCAGGGACTGTAGTTCTTTGTGCACTATCTAAGTCTAGTGAAATCTAGTAATCTCGTTGTTCAAACCCTAAGAGTTAAAATCCTACAAAAATAAAATTAAAATTATTATTATTAAATTAAACCTAAATTTCACATTTTTTATTAACATAAAATGTCTTCTTCTCATAGGAGCCCATCTCTTCCTAGGGTAGTTCAAGTACCTTAACAATACAAGGTGGTATATGCTCATCCTGATGAGTATGTACTAGACTTTACCTTCATCATAGATCGAGATGAATTGATGCAATGGTGTGATATAGAAAGAAACATTGTGTTGCCACCTAACTGATCTGTTCCAACAATGCTCCAGCTAATGCTTGCATGACATCGGCTTCAACATACCCATGGAGAATATGAGATGTGAGATCTCGACTGAAGGGACTATCATCCCATTAAAGTGTAAAGATTAATGGATTAATAACTGGAGGACCAACATGAGCCTATGAAGGGAAAGGGATCAAATAGCTTGCCACCTTCGCTTGGCCCAATTGATGAAGGAAACCATCTATTTAGTGATTCTCCTCTCTTTGAATTCATTCAAGGAGCCCTCAACTAGAATGTACAATCCACAATCCATAATCCAAGTTCTGGTCAAAATGGATCCAATGACAAAAATGGATTCAAAGAAGGAAGTCCAGAAAAGGGGAACAAAGGAGATCATGATCGCAATTTTGGTCACAAGCATCAAAGGAAGGATGATAGGCATCAATGTGGAGAAAGTTCCCCTTCTTCTTCCCCTTCATTATCATCTTCTTCTTCATCAGGTTCAGATTGTGGTCGCAGATGAAATAACCATGATGGAGGTGACCAATAGGACCAAAATAATAGAAGGGACCATCAGGATAGTCATGAAGAAAGCCGTGGACAATCTAGAGAGGCCTAACATCAAGAAGGAAGGGCTAGTAGGGAACATTGTAGGCACCACCATCATGGTCTTGATAAACCTCTACTTGCTATTCAGGGCATGCTAAATATTGTAGAGGCTGTGAGGATTCTAATAAGGCATGTGAAGGATAGTAGAATAAAGAGGCTTGATATAAACAATATCCCTCGGTTCAAGGGAGGATATAATGTTGATCCAAAAAATCATCTTCAGGCCTTCCAAGATGCATGTGCTTTGAAGAACATTTAAAATGATTGGCAAAAGCTAAAATTATTTCCAAGAACACTCATAAAGGAGGCAGAGAGTTGGTATCGATTCTTGGAACTAGAATCAATTAGGTGGTGAAGTACAATGTTGGAACTATTTAATGACAAATATTAAATGTACTCCTAAGTATCCAATCTAAGGAAACAAATTCAAGGGTGGAAAAAAGGGAATCATGAATCCTTAGATGCTACTATTGGCCGATACTACTCTTTGTTGCATAGGTGTCTCGACCATGGATACTCTTAGCTTGATTAGCTTTACCATATCATAGATGGGTTGTAGTTTGAAACTAGGAAAACCCTTGGTATCTATGCCAAAGGAAGATTGACAAAGTTAAGAACCTGGAAAATACAAAGACTAATAGAGTAGGTACCCAAGGAGGAGGAAGAGCTAAGAAAATGTGAAAGTGTAGAAGAATACAATAGAGACCCTTCTATTCAAAGGAAGGGGGTTAGATTTTGTGACAGTGAGGATGAATTCACTAGAGATGAGGTGGTTAATCAGAAATCCTCAGCATTCTAGAAATTGCAATCAGAAATTAGAGCTCAGGTTGACCAATTATGGAACTTCATGGACAATAGGTTTTAAGTTGTTTTAAAAATTGCTGAAGAGTCCAAGGAGGTCCAAGGAGTAAGGTGGTGAGCGAGAGTGTCGAAAACGTAAGGAAGATGAACGTGCCAAATCTAAGGATAAAGGTAAGATAGTTGCAATAAAGATGGCTATAGATAGTGATTCATATGATAATGGTGGATGTGATTTCTGCTAGTTTGAGCATCCTAACGAATGTTATCCAGTTGTATCACACTTGCAGGAATCTAGGGTGTATGCCTTACATCCATGACTTGCACAAAGAAAAATGCCCAAACGATTGCCTTATCCACAAGGCAATCCTTGAGAATTCCACCAACCAAAACATTTCTATCTAAGTGGGACTCCTCTATAACCTTACGAAGTGTACCAGAAGTGGCAGAAACCACAATCATGGGCATTGCCACCTCCAAGGAAACAATACCATTACCGATAACCAAATCCCTATGGTTAGTATGTTTAGCAACCTTCATCTCCAAAGGACTCTTCTGATCATATTGCTACTTACCAATCTCACCACTACCCTCCTGAAACATACCAATTGCCCTATCCATGGAGGGATGCCACCTACTACCCTCATGCATGTCCTATTCCGACACCTACTTCTCCACCTCCTGCACAACTACTACCTACTCTATCCATGTAGGGTGAATTACCTACATAACCATAGTAAAGGAAAGCTATGAGGGTAGTTAACCTACAATCGATTAATCCATCTAGCATGTTAGAACCACAAACAAAAAAAAGATCCTTCTTCCAACCTTGTAGTCTATCAAAGCCCTTGGACACATTAGTGGTTGGTAACCCTGCTCCTTTACCTTCCTCTGTTTCCTCTTTATTCGAGCTCCCTTCAAACCAAAATCCCTCTTGAATCCATACTATAATACTAACACATGCTGTATCCAATTGGATTCGAGTTGGTAACCTGCCTAGAAAATTAGCTGATCTTGAGAGTCCCCTAGTTTACTTGAAATTTTTTGGAAATGAGCTTTGCAAAGCTCTTCTTGACTCTAGTTCTGATGTTAATCTAATCTTGTATGGGATGTATAGAATGTGGAGCCTTCCTCCTTTGAAGAAGAGAAACATCTAGCTGGAAGTAGCAGACTAGTCCATCATTGTTCCATTGGAACTAGTTTAAGACATCATCACCACCGTTTTTGGGTGATCATATCCCACTAATTTCCTAGTAATTAAAGTGGAGAACTACAAGGGGTACTTTCCAGCTATTATGGGAATGGCATGGCTAAGTACTATGGATGCTAAAATGGACATTAGAGATCTTTTCCTGAAGATATCAAAAGAAAATGAATTTGGAAAGATTGAGAAGAAGAGAGGTCCATGTATCACGTATAGCGATTCAGAGTGCCATTATGTGCAGAAGTTATGGTCAGTAAAGCAAACATCTATCTTTTCATGCAAGTAGTGTGCATTGGAGGCTAATATCCAAAAATGTTTGTACACAACAGTCACAAAACAAGAGGGTACCCAATAGTTGACAACTGATACTAGCAATAGTACATTATGCGTGGAACCAACTGAGGACCTAATGTACGAGTGTGTTGCAAGTATATATGAACTTTAGCAAGTTCACCACCAACACTTTGAAGGAGAAAATGATGGTGTCAATTGGGGTGAGCTGAAAATTCTTGAAAATTTTAAATAAGAGCCTCTTGAATTGAGGATGTTATTAGTTAGAATGGAGTATGTATTTTTGAAAAATGGAAGGTTGGTTATCATTAATGCCAAGCTTACTGCATAACAGAAGAGAAAATTGATAAAAGTTGTGAAAAAATGATTAGTAGCCTTTGCTTGGTCATATTTTGAACTCACTGGGATAGATCCAAGAATATGATAGCACCGAATATACATTGACCCCACCATCAAGATAAAACAATAGCCACAATAATGTTTGAATCCGAAGTTAAAACAGATTATCAAAGAGGAGATTAAACAACTCCTCAAAGTGGGATTTATTTACCTTGTTGTAGATAGTGAGTGGGTCAACCCTCCCATGATTGTGCCAAAGAAAGGAGGCAAACAGTAGGTGTGCATTGATTTCTGGTTGCTCAACATGGCAACTTTCAAGCATCATTTTCTATTACTTTTCATCAATCAAGTGCTGGACACCATTTTGGGGCAGAGCTATTACAAATTTCTTGATGGTTATAGTGGCTATAACCAAATTTATATTGCACTAAAGGACTAGGCAAAGGTAACTTTCACAAGTCCTTTGGGGAACTTTTGCTTACTAACAGATGCCATTTGTTCTATGCAATGCCCTAGCTACATTTCAACGATTAGTTCTTAGCATTTTTCTACAGTAAATCAGTAGTGGGGTAGAAGTTTTTATAGATGATTTTTCTACCTATGGAGCTATGTTCAAGAAATATATTAACTATCTTGAGTAGGTGTTAAAAAGATGTGTCAAAACAAACCTTTGGCTCAATTGGCAAAAGAGCCATATTATGGTCCAAGAAGGCACAATCTTGGGGCATCAAATTTCAAAAGCAGGAATCGAGGTGGATCCTAAGAAAATAAGGGTCATCCAAGGAATAACTCATCACGTTGAAATAGTTAAAGAAGTTTTCCTTGGTCATACAAATTACTACCGGTGATTCATCAAGAATTTTTCCAAAATTGCCAAGTCATTGGTAGCATTGATGAAGAAGGATGCATCATTCATCTAGATCCCTACATATGAATCAACATTTCAACAATTGAAAAAAAAGCTTGTTGAAACTCCCATTCTTCAAGCACCAGATTGGTCTAGACCTTCTCATGTTATGACTGATGCATCAAATTATGCTTTGGGGGGTAGTGCTTATGCAAATGGATGATAAAAAAACATTTATATTACATTCACTGTGCAAGCCAGATCTATGTGCACAAATAAACGACACCACCATAGTAAAGGAGTTGATGGTAGTCATGTTTGCTTCAGAGAAGTTTAGGTACTATGTACTTAGTTACAAAGTGTTTGTGCACACAGATCATAGCACCATTAGGTTTCTAATGAAAAAATTAATGGTGAGTCACCATGTCATATGGTGGCTCATGATTTTGTAGGAATTTAATCTCAAAATGGTAGATCATAAAGGTGTGGAGAATGTGATTGTGGATCACTTGTCATGACTAAGATTGGATCAATTCCCTAAGAAATCTCTCCTTGCAGGTGCTATCAATGCACAAATGCCCGATGAACCAAAATGGTATGTCACCATCCTCACTTATCTGCTCAACCAAGAACCATCGCAAAGGTTGGACACTAGAAAGAAACAACAATTTCTTCATTGTGTCAAATATTTCATGGAGATTAATGAAAACCTTTACAAGGTTTGTCCTGATGGCCTGGTACATTGGTTTGTCCTGATGGCCTGGTACATTGGTGTGTCCTTAATACAGATCAATTTCACATTCTTGAGGATGCTCATGAAGGTCCTTTTGGGGGCCATTATGCTAGAATATGCATGGCCATAAAAATCCTCATAGTAGGGTATTACTGGCCAAAAATCTTTAGGGATGCACATCAATTCATCTGTGCTTGTGATCATTGCCAAAGGGATGGTGGAATGATACCTTGAATAGAGGGGCCACAACAATGGATACAACCTCTTAAACCATTTGACATTTGGGGTATTAACTTTATGGGTCCCATTGCACCTTTATCAAGTGGAAAGGCATATATAATAGTCATAGTTGACTATTGTGCTAAGTGGGCAGAAGCAGTACCCGTCATCATCTGTACACCGTCATCGTCTGTACATCCACCACTGTTGATCGATTTGTATAATAAAACATTATAAATATGTTTGATGTACCTCATGCATTAATTTTTTATAATGGAACTCATTTTAGAGGTGCCACTTTCTAGAAGTTGATGCAACACTTGGGGGTTGAACATAAACTCACAACACAATATCACCCCCAAACTAAGGGCCAAGTTGACGTCACTAATTGCGAGATTACAAAAATCTTAATGCGTACCATTAGCAAATACCAAACGGACTGGAGCACTAAATTAAAAGATTCCCTTTGGGCCTATTGCTCCACATGGAAGCTTCCCATAGGTTATTCTCCTTATGAGCTTGTGTACAGAAAACTACCAACATTACCCATCCAATCCAAGCTCCATACACTCTCTATAGCCTATGACCTTGACCTAGATCTAAGTTTAGCATAGAAAAAATGATTAATGAGCCTTAACTTGCTAGAAGAAAATTGGTTAATGGCCCTATCATCCAACAAGACACATAAGGCATTCAACAAGAAACATCATGACCTTAAAATAAGAAAAGTCAAGTTTCAACCAGGAGGGTTCTTTATTGGAGTCCTACACATGTACCACAATGAACCAAATTCCAAACATTGTGGGAAGGACCTTACATTATTGATAATACTTTTCCATTTAGGGTCATGATCATCTACAAACCTAACAGCCCAGACAAAGAACAATTAGTTAACATTCAACAAATAAAACCTTTCCATGAGCTCAATCCAACCAACACAACAAACACCTCATCAGATGGACAAACATGCTCAATCTTTTGGATCTCTCCCTTCCAAATTAGTTGTGGGCGATATGGCCACCCATACTAACACCTTTGGTGGCTTCTCAGTTTTTGACTTTTTTATTTTACACATTTTTGTTTTCATCTTCTTTGTTTTATAGCTTTATTTTACATGTTTATATTTTTAAGGTTATTGATCTTTTTTTAAGTTTTTTTTTGACACTAATGTTAATATGTTTAGTATCTATTGTCTATTTTTTTTTTACTTTATTTTATGGTTATGTTTGCTTATGTTTGATGTGTTTCCATACTTTTTCTACTAATAAAATGATAGGTGCAATGGTAATGCACTACTCAATGGTGGTATGCTTTATTTGTAATTTGATTGTTGATGTCTAGTTTCTGAATTTGAATGTTGAATTTGAATGTTGTTACTGATGATTGGGACATGGGTTTTTTTCATGTAACAGGAAGTGAATCCACATCATCTACCCATTCACATGCTCTATGGTTTCCCTTATTTTGGAAGTGTGCAATCTCTTCTTCATTAATACAACATTGGGAAGGAATCAAAGGTTTGGACAAGGTGTGGCTTCAAAGGAATGTAGTATTCTTTGTGCTTTTCTATTTTCTTGTGTGTAGGAGTGTTCTTGTAAGCTTCTCAATGTTTCACATCATTTCATAATAGGAAGTCCAATAAATCTTTGCATGGTGTGGTCCTCATTACAAAAAATAAAAATAAAAAAATGAAAAAAAAAATAGATGAGGATTCAAAGCACACCCCTTGGAAAAAATCAATGCAAAAAATACATGGGTGTTTGCATGGTGTGGTTCCCATTCAAAAAAAAAACATGGAAATTCAAAGCACACCCCTTAGACCAAATAAAAGGGCTACAAGCACTGGTTATGAGACTTGTCTTGTCTCTTCTAACTAAGGCCTTTTCTCACTTCCTACCTTCACTCTAATTTGGAATGATGGTTGTTTTGTGGGAGCATTATTATGTCTTAGGGGATGGACTTGCCTTAGAATGTTGATGCGAAGTCACTGAAATTGGTTGGTTTTGATCTAGACTGAGGAAGGATTCTACCAAGTCAATTAATCGCAACTTCCACAAGGGACCATGTGTGATCATAATTATAAACTCCATTTCACTCTCCTTGTCATCTATCTATGCTTTTCATACCTCACCTCACTACTGGTTTCATGTTTTGATTCAATATTCTCGCCTAATATGTTGGGATTCTTAGTCAGTTACTTTTGGATTTTTGTACTTATCTTTCTATAACCATTAATCATCCATGGTGCCCACAGACTCTTTGGTTTAAAGTTATGAAAGGGCATAAAAGGCCTATGCCTGCTTTGGGGAGGACCCACTTGCATATCTTTTGGATTGGTTAAGTTAATTTCTTTACCCTTCTACATCATTACAATCAAATTCTTTTTATTTACACCATCCATGTCATCCAATTGTATACACCTTCACAACTGCTTGTAATGAATTCCTTTTTATTATTATGAACACCCTATTTTTAGTACTCCTTGTATTAAGCTTTTTCTAAATTGTATGGATCACTTCTCTTATTTAACCCATTCCACAGTCATTCCATTAATAACATCAAGCAACCAATCTATCACAATCACAACCTAGCTAGATAAAATCACCAATGAGACAAGGTATTTAGCCATTATCTATTGCACTATAAATACTAATCCTTGGTTTTGTAGTGATTGTGGTGGGAAGCATGGACTAGAAGCGGGACAATCATCACCAAGAAGGATGTAACCATATCACTTGCGGGAGATTGTTTCTAACTATTGGATCTCTTTTACCTCTCTCTCATTCTTCTATTGCCAAGAGGGGTTTGATGTCCTTTGGATTCATTTTTTGTCCTTTCCTACTGTATTGAACACCCAATGTTTTATACCATTGTAATATTGTATGCTTAGGCACTCTTATATTTGTTTGTTTTCTCTGTTTCACTCTACATGTTAGTCAAATAAGTCTACATCCCCTATTATATTTTGTAAAGGACTTTTTCCTCTTCTTCTGTACTTGAGGACGAGTTTTCATTCAATTTTGGGGGTATGATAAATCATGTCTTTCATCATTCCAATATTGAGGTGGCTGCGATATTGGGTACACGATATCGGGTATGTGATATTGTAGCCCAAGATGGGATATCATACATTCAATATCGCAAGGTTACTCTTGGGTGTATAAATACAGCGCTTAGGTGCACAATTGGGAGTATGTTTTTGGTAGTTAGTAGCAAAGCTCTTGCAGTTTGTCCATTTGAAAGTTAGAATATTTTCCAAGTGCCGACAGTAGAAGGTCTTAGTGTGAATGGATCTTTATTCAAGCATTGATGTACCTGAGCACACCATTGTGTTGGCAATAAAGATAAGCTCTTTGATCCATTTGTTGCAGCACTTGTGATTTTCTTTCTTATGCATTTACATATTGTTATTTCATGCAATTTACATTTATGTTATTTATGTAGCAATTAATTTTAATTAATTAAGAAAATCATTAAATTACACAAGCACGACCCCCTTCGAGCATACATGTGATACTTGGAAGCTCAGAAATGATTAGCATTTTATAACCTAGCAATGTTTGCACAAAGTTCAGGATGTGTTCGGGAAGTGGGAATGGTTACTTGTGTTATGTTAAATTAGACTTTAATTTCCTTAGCAATTAATCACATTTGCTTTTAATCATTCTTACTTTTATTCTTATTCTAGGTAAGTAATTCCATAAAAACACAAAATAATAAAAATCATATGCCTCAGTTACACTTAACCATACAATTATATTCCACAAGTGGGACGGGAAAGACAACGAACGAACAACATGCATACACTATTTAGCTCTAGTGTACTTAGTAACTATAGTCTATGGAATTCGATCGAATTGCACGTGAACACTTGTGATTCATATGGCTGGGTATAGGGGTACCTTGCTGCTCGTCATTAACCAAACATATTTCCACATAGTTGATTTCCCGACATAATATAACTCAGCCACTGTACATGTTGAGGTATTATGACCAAGATAATGCAAAACTAAATAGAGTGCTTTTTCTAGTTGTAATGCCTCTCGAGCATACTGTAATGCTTCATTGCTACATAAAAAGTGTTGTATTTCATTTAATAATTTTTGATATAGAAAATATGTCATTCTGTAATGCATCCTATATAACTTGTTCAACCTTGATTCATTTGATTTTCATATTTCACTTTAAACAATATTCTAGAAGATATTTTGTAGCGGAAATCTCCACCATTCCCTATTTGACTATGATAAAGTATGACTCTCATATATAGTAACAAACATGAAGTATACTTGAAACTGTAATTGATACATTGAGGTAACAAAATGGTTAGTTAAAAATTCTCTTAATAAATTCATCCATATCATAAAAAACATTCCATCCATTTTCGTGCAAATAAAGTAAACTTGATAAATATACTAAAGGTAGTTTTACATCTAAATAATTTTTAAGGGATAAGTATTCAAATTTTTTTTGCCAAAACATATATAATAAAAAAGTTTTAAAATGGAACTCACTAGAATGAGGAGTATATTATAAAAACAATGAAAATGATGAGTACATTATAAGAACAACTTGCATAGGGAGATGTGTTGTAAAGAAAATAAAACAACTTGAAAATTTTTAAATTCAACTTAAGATAACATTAATTAAGTTTTGAGATCAAATGGAATCTTATGTTACGGACCTTGGTTTAAATTTATAAGTTGTTTGTAGTATCTTACCTCACCCTTTCTTAGGGTATTGGCTACTCCTTTATCCTCACTTTCTTTATTTAAAAAGCTAGCTCTGCAAAAATATCTTGTGTGCCTTGCAAATGATCACTGCTAATGGTAAATAGCTTCGATTTGTATTCCATGAGGCTGAGCTGCTCTTTCTGTTCTGTGAAACCCAAAAGAAAAAAAAAAATTCCAAGTTTTTGCGCATTTATTTCAGTTTCTCAGCAATGGAGTTTCCACCATGGTTTAAGTCTGTACATTAGCAAAAACATGCACAGCCTTTTTTCCATGTGAACTAAGACCAACATTAGCATCGCATCACAGCTGCACTGCCATGTGCTTTCCCATGTGAACTAAGACCAACATTAGCATCGCATCACAACTGCACTGCCATGTGCGTAGGACAAAATTACTCATTCTGATATTATCTTATTAACACAATGGGTCACAAGCGCAAACTCCATCTTATTAATTCATAGGAAAGATAATTATTTCAATGATTAAAAGTTGACCAAGTACAAACGGAGAGAGTGAAGCTTTTGTTTTGATTTCCGATTTCCTGAGCTTTTAATATTCAAAGATACCATGATCTCATGCTTGATCATAGGCCGCTAAAGTCCATATGTTTACGGTAAACTGAATATGCTGCGAACTTCAGTGGAGAGAATTTTCCGTCACAAATCCTATCTAAAATGAAAACTTACCAAACGGACCAATGAACCAAGAATTCAAACACGGTACTTATCGTCAACTATGAAGCCCTTGCAACGTTTGCAAAATTCATGGTCAGAAATTGAAAACTTGATTAAATATAGGATGAGAAGTAGAGTACAAAACGGAAACAAACAACCAAAAAAGGAAACCAGATCATGTCAAAGGAAATAAATTCACTTCATATGAGTTGCTGCCATCTTTGTGTGTCTTATCTGCAACCCCTACCCTGACTAACGTCTGCAGCTGTCACTATTCGCATCCTTTTTGTTTTTTAAAGTTTCTTCGCACCAGTTCTTGGACTGGATGCCATTAACAGTGCAAAAAATGAAAAAAACCAAAAACAAAAGAACTGTTGCAATTGTTGTTGAATATGCTTCTTCATGTGAGGAGGATCTTGGGCTCTGTTCTGAATGCTATTATGCTAATTCAGCATCAGATCATGTATCAAAGTGATGGTAAACTGTGCCATAAATCGTGGATTCATTATTTGAAATTCAATCGGCAAATATATTTATATATTTTTATCCGATCAGGTTGACCAATGGACCCACGCTTTTGTGAAGCTAGTAAGCTGAATAAAAATTCATGAATTTGTCATATAAGTACGGTCTTTCGCAATTTTAGATTTATGTACACTTAATTTTGGCAACAAGCCTTGTTAATAAATGACAAATTTGAAAAGGGTCGTGAAACAATAAAATACTAGCAGTTATCGGTAGACGGCACGTGATAATATGAAGACTTTTGGTGATAGACGCCAATCATGCGGTAATGCGAAAAAGTTTTCAGCATTTTAGAACAGCTGATTTATACACCAGTTGACTTTCAAGTTTCAAATCATCTTCCATTCTTATTGTTATCAATTGAAAACTTACAGAAAATACTTCATAGTTTTGTCTCTTGGTGGTGGTTGCTTTGATTTTGTGGAAAAATAACTTCAATTTTTTTGTTGGCTTTCGCTGCGACGCAAAGTTCTCATTACATTGATTTCAGAAAGGTGAAAAACCTAAAAGTTCTCTGCTGTTTTCACTGCCCTGGCGAAGGTGGAGAAGATATTCCACTCAAACGCAGTCTTGAAAACTCTCTCGCCAAACACAGTTAAAATTTTCCAATCCATACATGGCATGACATGCATGCTGTATTCATCATCATTTCTGGGTCGAATTTCAAGGTATAATTGTTTAGTTTGCAAATCTGACATCATATATTAGCAATTTGACCAAGGCTAAAATAATACTTTTCCAGTTATAGCGTAACCTCATAATCTGAGTAAAAAGGAGAAACAACGAGTTATAGCATAACCTCACGATCTCAGGAAAAAGGAAAACCGAGGAAGGATGGCAGCTCAGGACAAAGGTTACCTGTGCTTTCCTGTGCTTTGCTATTCTGGGTACCAAAGGCTAGGGTAGTTACTCTACTTATGAGAAAGTTCTATGGTTTAATAAATTTAATATCCAAGAGCACTTTATTTTTAATACTAAGCAACTTTGCAGAATGGAAAAACCATTTTTTAATAGTATTGTTGGTCATTTACATTGCACAATTAGTAGAGCTGGAATGGTATCTCATCATTCGAGAGTTGAAAATGGCTTAAAATTCCTTATGACTATGGACCACAACTAGTATTAAAAATGAATACCATATTTTCATGCAATGTTGTACATTTGATAATAGTAAACATAGATGGGACATTACAGTTGCAAATGTTACCACGAACACACACTTAATTTTCTTAATGATATTTTCAAAACTCATAGCATAGATATTTCTGCTGTCCAATAGATGTAAAGGGTTTATATATTTAATAAAATTTAAGTTTCAATATCTTTGATTCATAGATTTAAAAAATTGGGTTGTAAAATATGATATGTTTATTTTAAATTGAATTTCAATAATTGTCATTAACCAAGAAGGGTAGTTAGAGATTGATTGATATTTTATGAATGAGGATTTGTTGCTAAAGAAATTGACTCATCTACCAAAGAAATTTGAAAATTTTATCATGACATGGTTACAAAGTGTATAAAAGAAATCTCTAACTACAACCGCTTTCAAACAAATTGCAGTTACATATTGGGAGCATATGGTTAAGAAAATGGCATTAGTGGATGAAATTCATGAACAAAACAAAGAAATTCTTCAAAGGTTATTAGTCCATAGAGAAGATTTAAGGGGGAAGAAAGAAGACTAATGTTGCTCAAAGGGATAATGAACATATCTTGCTAAAATTACCAAAACTTAAGCCAATGCCGAGGAAAATAAAAAAGAATATAATCGTAAAGGAGGAGACAAAAATAGGATCTATAATCCTAGAAGTTTTAAAAGAACAAGATGAAATAAGGACAAAGGAAAAAAAACATGTGACTTGTAGGGATCAAAAAGATAGAGGGTGAAAAGAATGAAAATTTGGTTAAGAAAGTTGAAAAAATTATAGATGATATACATATAACTTCTCCAAACATTGATAAAGTTTTTAAGGTGCTAGGTGAACAATGTGAAAAGCCTTGACATGTAGTTATTAAGATTCGTGAGGTAGAAGATAGAGAACATATTAGAAATACTGAAGCCACTTGAAGTAAAGTGAGAATGGAAAAAGTATTTGGATAAACAAAAATATTACTCAAAAGGAACTTGCATAAAGGACTAAATAATGGAAAAAGGTTAAAGA
Organism: Gnetum montanum; assembly: GCA_015680685.1. Classification (NCBI taxonomy): domain Eukaryota; kingdom Viridiplantae; phylum Streptophyta; class Gnetopsida; order Gnetales; family Gnetaceae; genus Gnetum; species Gnetum montanum. Next base: position 11,172 of record MNCI01030200.1, on the reverse strand, counting down.
AACTTGTGAAAAGGGTTTTGTAACATACCTAAATGCCAACAACATGGCAAGAATTACAAATAAGAAGTATTCCAAAAATTATTCAAAAAACATATAGGCCCTTTAAGGTGCAAATTTCTTAATATAGATGGTGAAATTGCAAATAAAGTTGTTTCATTAAATAGTATTTTTTTGATAACTTTGATATGTTTAGTTTTGTTAAAAGTTTAGAAGATGTTGGTTCTAGACATTTTGTAGTTCCTGGATTTATTAAATTTGTTGCAAAAAACACAAGAGTTGGGTGAAGAGGTAGACCTTCTAGTGGCATTGTAGTTTAGTAAGGAAATCTCTTGAAACATATGTGCTTTTAGAAAAATCTAATGATCATAAACAATATGTTTGGCTAAAATTTTATGTCATCATGGTTATATTTTCTTTGTCCTATGCTATTTTGCCCCTAAAGATGCTACATTGTATGATTCTATATATCTATCTCGTGATAATCCTTTTTAGTTCTTAGGCATAGATATTGTAGAATTTTCAACAAAAGATAAATGTTTATTTGTGGAGATTTTAATGCAAAGATAAGCTATAAAAAATAAAAATTAGTTAGTAAAAACATAATGTTGGCATTTGAGACATTGATGAAAATCACAATTGGACATGACATTCTACAAATGCCATGAGTAATACGATGGGTCGACAACTGTTATAATGGACACAAATTTTTTATCTTCTTATTTGTAATGGCCTTGCTAGATTTCTTAAATCTTCATCATTTACTTTCATAGGACTTTAAGTAAATCTTGCATTGATTTGCTTTTATGTTTTTATGAAGATATTGAATTTATTAAAGAGTCGAAAGTTGGAGAAGATTTAGTGAAGTCTTGCCATCATCATATAGAGTCTTTGTTACAAACTGAAATTGTTTCTTAGATAACAAAAGATAAAAATAAAAAAAAATCAGTATAGAATCACCCTAAAAGTTAAGGAAAATATATAAATGTAGCATATAGTAAATGGACACTTGAAAAACAACATAAGGAGCTTGAACAAATTTTGCTTACAATAGCTAAGATAGTTATGCATTCACAACAACAAGATGCTCAGAAGAATTGGGTTCATGAGGATTGTGAATAAGATAGACGAAACATTAAGAATGCAAATAAAAGAGTTACAGATAAAGTTTAGTTAAGGTATATAAATTCTTGATTAGAATCAAGAAAAGGAAATTTACTAGGAAGTAGCAAGAATATTTTTCTTGCACCATTACAAAGGAACCTAGATAGTTTTGGTAATGTTTTTGCCATAAAGCCTCTTCATCATTTAATTTTTCTTTTCAAGATGTTTTCTCATTATACAATAAACTATTTATAGGAGAATATGATTATTCTACTTGTATTATATAGGAAGCACCTCTCTAAATTACTCTTGAGGAAGTCATAGAGAGTATTAAAAAGCTAGCATCTAGCAAAGTTCTAGATTCAAATGGTTTATATAAAAAATTATTAAAGTAGGTAGGACTTTCTATTCATAGAGAAATTTGGCATATATAGAATGCAACATTGGATCAAGGATTACATTAACATTGGAGAACTAGTAAAGCTATCTTGTCATATAAAGGAAGGATAAAAATAACTTGAACAATTATCAAATGATCATTATGAGTAATATTTTTGCTATGTTTTTGGGCATTTTTCTAGAAACGAGAATTAGTTCTTTGCTTAAGTTAATTAGGTTAAGGTAAAGTTTCAAGTAAGGTTTAGAAAAAATCAATCCACTATTGATTGCTTAGTTATTTTTAGACACTACCTAATCATCATCATTCTAGCCTTGTTCTAATAAAATGGGGTCAACTACATGAGTTATTTTTTTTTATCATTTGCCTCTAATAAGAGCTAGATCTTTGTTTACTTATTTCTTCAAATCATCTTTATTTATTTTTTCTTATGTCTTAACATTATATCTAGGGAATGCCTTAGCAACTGTAAAAACTATAAAAGAACTCATTTGTGTGATTTTGTCAAATTTTAAAACTAGCTACTAACATAATGCTAACCATCCTCCTTTCGTATCTAGACTTGAGACCAACATTGGTGGAGTTGCAAAAATGTCTAATAAAAAGGTTTTATTTATTTTAGTGATTTTGTAAAAGCATATGATTTAGTGGTTTGTACAAAACTTTGGTTGTGCTTGCATAGAATTGACCACTTATATTTGACTGTAGAAACTCAAAGATTATTTAAGGAAGTGATTATTAGAATTACAAATAATAATTTACATTTTTTTTTAATTCTAGACAAGAATTGGAGTTAAGCAATGTTGTACACTTTCTTCAACATTCTTTAGTATCATTGTTGATAAAATGCAAGAATGGTTATATAACAAGCAAGATAGTCATGCTATCAAAATTAAATCCCAACCAATAAATCTATTTTTATATGTAGATCTTGCTGCCTAGATCTCCACTACTTTAGAAAGTGTGCAAAATATGTTGCAAGTTTTAGAAAATTATTATTGCTCCTTCATTCTTCTAGTGAATATAAATAAAACCAAATTGATGATTTGGAGTACAATAAATACCTATTATAACTTCCTTTTTGAAAATACCAATGTGAAAATGATATATTCTTTTAAATATTTGGGTCTCATTTATATGACCAATTGCGTGTAGGGGAAGTGCATTATAGAAAGAATAGTAGGAAGTATCAAGACCCTCTGTATGCTTTCAAAAAGAAAAAGAAAAGAAACAAAGTGCAAGGATTTAGGACTCTAAGCTTAGAGAATTCGGAAACAAACTTTTCAAGATATCAAATGTATCTTATTATATTATATTGATGTGTTGTTTGGGGACCTGGACTCAGTGCTAAACTTTAGAAAAATATTGATGTAGGGCATACAACTTTTCCTCTCAATGAGTTATAGGTAAAAATGCATACACCTTACTTAATATTATTATGTAAATGTGATTTCTTACCTTTAGAAGTAGAAGCCTAATGTTAATTCATTACATACAATCATAGCTTGCATATCTTAAGGTAGGAAAAATTCTCTATAGTAGATTTTGAAGATTCACAATATCATGGTTAGTATTTTTAGGGGATGAAATGGTTGAGAAAATTGAATATCTCTTAGAAGGACATGTAGCAAAATCCTAAGCATATTCACTAACTAGTTAAGTAGAAGGTTTTAATATAGATATGGTCTAATATGAAAGGTAAGAGAAAATTTTATTTACATTATATTAGATCTAATAAATTAGATGGAGAAGCTTACTGTCTCTTAGCTGCTATTCTAATCAAGTATCAAAATACTATTAGTAAGATTTACTTAATTTCTCATCATCTTAGAATTAAAAGTAGAAGATGGATTTAACTCCACTAAGAAGAGAACATTTGTAGGTTGTGTAGATCAAGAGCCTTTAAAGATGAGTTACACATATTTCTATCTTATACTATGACTACCTATCTAAGATAATATTATAATGTTATAGCAAAAAAGCTTGTATAATTTATGTTTGTTGCCCCCATTGGTGCTTTGTCAATTCATAGATCCTATGGGTCTTCAAAAATAATAAAGCTTCATTTTCATTTTTTAGAAAATAAAATATGTAATTTAGAAAAAATTGTCACCTAATCCAATGTATATTTTCTAGTTTGAAGATTAAACTCAAGTGCAAACATAGATTTAAAGTTATACTTTTTTTCATTAGAAATAAGTCAAATAAATCATATTCAAATGAAAATATCATGAAAAAATAATAATACACCACATAGAGATCATATTTTATATCAATTTTTGATGAGTAGAGAGGTACCCATATGCTCAACCATATGAATACAAGTGTGTATGCATGATTTGGTCGAACTCCATGGATGGACTAGCTGTGGCACCTAGATAGTTATATGTTGATTGTAATTCACTATCTTCCCACTTGGACTAGTAGTATCTTTGTCACGTATGGTTTAGTCCAGAGTGAGACATATGATGTTATCCTAATTCTATGTTACTCTTGATAATAGAAAAGATAAATTGATTAAACTAATAATGGAAGAAAAACCTAAATTAGCCTAGAGAAATGGTATTTATCCTTAACCATTCGTACACAACTTAGACTTTATGGGATTACTATTGGGTGTGCCAAGTATTTACACTTAAACATTCATGATTAAGGTTTACACATTTTGCTTAATGATAGGAAAAGTAAATAACAATAAAATGAACTGTTAACTAAAAAAGGCATTAAATAATTAAAACAACAAAAATTAATCTAAGTGAATGCTCCAATGATGAAATTAATCTTGATCTTTATTGTTGGTCATGCATGTGTCCAAGTATGTCACACTTGAACAAATGTGTTGTACAATTACAAACATCACACTGCGGGCATTCACTGAGAATAACTAGCTTGAAAGAAACAAACTAAAAACTAAACTACTAAAAGAAAATAACTTCTAACTCTCCCCAAAAAATTCCCCTCATTGTGTGCTTGAGTGTTGTATTTATAACCAAACATAGGAATCATGATATCACATATATGATATCATATCCAAGCTATGATATCGCATACTCGATATTAGGGCCTGGCAAACCATGATTCATCATACCCCCACAACTAAATAAAAACTCATCCTTGAGTTAATACAATGAGAAATGAGCCCCTTAAAAAACATTATGAAGGTATGGGATTATTAACTACTACTGACTAACCATGCCATAGTATGGGAAACACAAAAATTGGACACAAAACAGAAAATACAAAATGCAAAATGTTGGAACTCATGTGGTTCTCGGAGGCGGTGGCTTCTCCATTGGTGCTTTCCCTTTGTCTATCCCTATAGGCTTTTGAGATTATTGATGGGTGAGAAGCACCTGTAGTTTCTCTTCTTCTATCTAAAGATCATGCATAGTTCATGCTGATCTTCCAATGTTTGATGAAGCTAGCACCTCCCATGGACATGGTAGTTGTAAAAAGATCTAGTTTGCTTTGACATATCACATAGCAAACTACCATCATTCCTTGTCATAGGCTCTAGCTTTATCTTGTAATTCCTAGTAATCTATTAGTCATCAAGCCAAGTTTTTTGCTACCTCTTTTTGGTCATGGTAGCTTGCTTTGACCAGTTCTAATTTAAAGTTTGCAACTTCTAATTTTTATAATGTTTTCTTATGTTTGGAAAAATCTGTCTCATACTTAACATAAGTGGAAACTACTTGTTTCTCAAGTTTAGATCTTAGGTATCCTATTGTTAACATGGCCAAATTGGCATATCACATATTTGCCAACTCCATGTACTCTGTTAAGTCCAGAATCTACAGGTCCTAGCTTTTCAATTCTGCTTGGTGGATGAAGGCATATGTATCTAGTATGGCTCGCTGGTCAGTGTGTTGAGCACTAAAAGAGTTAATGTGAGCTTTAGCCATATGGATCTCCTTTTCGATGATTTCTTTGTACATCACCACCTAATCACAGAAGTGCTATTTTAACTTCTCTTGCTTCTTGGCCTAATTTTGCCATGCACTTATCTCTATTTCCATCTTTTGATGGATGGCATGAACCTCCTCCATGAAGAGGGTTCTATTCTCCTTGGGTAAGCAATTTATATCTTGGTTGATCCAAACTAGTTTTTCTTGCATTTATTGAAAAATTTCTTTGAGAACATTCTTCTATTTCTCAACTTTCATCAATTGAAGATTTTCAATTGCAAGTTCTTTATTCTCCTCTTGTAAGGCCTTGAGAGCTTTAGCATGTGTGTATGTTTGAGCTTGTACCTTTGAAGCATCCCAATTAGCCTATTATTTCTCCCTTGCCACCTTTTTATTTTCTTCTAATAATTTATTTAGTTTCTCAATTTTGAAAACATCCAATTGGTTAGTTGTGATAAATTGGGAAGGATACCTTTGTTTAGCTTGTAGGGTGATGGGCTTTTCTTACATTCTTTGCAACTTTGCTTTCACATGCTTGGCCCTAACTTTAGCCATGAATAATTTTCCTTTGGTTGAAATGAGGTCTAATTGTGCTACTATGAAATATTGGGGGATGTTAAAAAAGGATGTCATGACTTATCCTATTTGTAGCAAGTGATCCAAAACATCCTCATGTTTTGCAGGAGTCATTGAGGAACTGATCAGAACTTAATCATCATGTGCTCCAATGAAATCTACCAATGGCACAATAGGTATGTTAAAATATTCTTTGATATGGTCCATGACCACCTTTGCTACACTTGCCACATACTAGGATTGCATGACCACAACCATGGCACCTTCACTAGTTTTTAATCTGACTTGAAAGGATGCAACATTCCCAAAGATCTACTGAGACCACTAGGACTCTCCTCTTAAAATCAATGAAATGTGTCCACTTGTAGGGTTAACTAAAATAGTGGATTGCATCACATCATCAATGACGTTGAATAAATGTTCGGCATCATGACTCCCCCAACTGACTATCTCAGTTATTGTTCGAAGGTGATTGATGGATGGTTGATAGTCTTGTTGCGGTGGTGACAATTGTTGGACTTGCTAGCTTACGGATTGTGTGCTGAGCCCCACTTCCTATTGTTGAATAGGTCCTACTATTTGAGCCATAGTGGGTCCAACCATTTTCTCTTCCTCTTGCTCTAATTGCTTACCAACATATTTCCTTGGTGCTGGTGGTTTGAGTAGTGTAGCATACAAAGCATTTTTGGCTTTTCTAGGAACATCATTCATATAGCCCAAGATTCCAGCACATTTTCATAGCTTCCTAATGAGACAAGGGAAAGGCAAGGCAAGCCTCCCTTTTTTTCTTTAAATCGCCTTAATATTTTTGTCAAATATAAATGAGGCATATTCACATTAAATTTTTCCATCAAAATTACACTTCCCCACATTACATAAGTACATAATTTGTTTAAAATTTTGGTGGGGAAAATGTGATAAGTGGTAATCTTAAATTAAATCTTCTCTTCTAGGGTCAATTCTCCATAAACTTTACTTTCTTTATTGTAAGCCCATTTCAACCATAATTTTCTTGCATTTGTGTCCGAGTGAGTGGACAAATGAGCAACATTTGGTACTTTTTGGAAGATTTAGGACCTCTGCAATGGCCTTTGTAGAAAAATCAATGGAAAAACCACCTACGTTGGCAATGGTGCCTTCCTCCTTGCCATGCTAGAATTGGTATGTTTCACCTAGATACTAGTCACCACTTTTCGAGAGAATGGGCCATATTGGAGATGCCTGAAGTTGAGCCTTCACTGGTTTAGGGGAAAACTTAGTGAAAGGCTCAAAATTAAGCTCAACAATCATAGTTGCACAGGTGGACTTCTCCCAAATGTCTTAGAGACATTCTGGGGACAGCGTGAGACATTGCCCTGATTCTGGAGCTCTAACTTTACCACCTTCTACATGGCTAGATTGCAGTGTCATAAGGGTTTCCTGATGAATGTTGAATGAGTGTGCCTCCTACTCTGCATGTTCTATGTGAGGTTCCTAGCTTCTAGCTCCTCTCAGGTGTTTAGCTACTCCTTGGGAAGGTCCTGCTTAATATCCTCTTTGTGGGGTCACTTGTAATCACACAAAAATCAATGTTACTAAGGTTGTGTAGAGAAATTTTTATCAATTCATATCTTACTCATTGCCTTAATTAACAATCCATAATTATGTAGTGTGATTTTTAGAGTTAGAAATTTTTCCAAGAAGTGGCCCCAAAAGGTGTTATTATTGACCTTACGATCATTTGGGTGGCCTAGGTGATTGATAAAAATTAGTTTGGAATTTAAACATAGAATTTTTCTTTGGTAAACATTGAATTTATTACCCCTATGATATCCTTCAAATGATGGAAAATTTTGAAAAAAAAATATATGTGCACTTCCTACTACAGTATCCCCCCATAGCTAAGTGGAACACTTCGAGTTCAACTAGGNTTGAGATTAAATTAGAAGCTTTGGGGTATTTAGAAAATTAATTTTAAGTATGTCATGGTGGGATCATATATTAAAATTTGTGAAAAGGGGCTAGGATGAAGGGTGTATAGTAATTGTTTAGGAACGATTGATTAAAATGATAAGGGAAAGGATAGTTTTCTTAGGTGAGTAGTCAGAGGGTGTAAAATAATGTAGTCATGTGCAATAGGGACAAGTTACAAAAGTTACACAAGTGGGTCCTTCCCAAAGTAGGCTTTAGCCTATGATGCCCTCATGGAATCACAACTTTAATGTCAGTAAGCACTAGAGAAGTTGAATGCAACATATACCTATGAACAAAACACACATGTTAAAACTATTGAGTTTAGATAATAACTCTACATTACACCAACCATAAGTTATGAACACTTGAACAACGAAATGAGATGGACGTAGAAGGGATTGCAGAAATCAGGACATGAGGTTGTTAATGATGATCACAATGGAATATTGTGTGTAATTAGTGGTTAAATAACCATATGTCTAGCTTTCCAAGTTCTAGACCAAGTCCATACCACATTGTAGTGACACCGCATTGCTTCATCCCATCAACTAACTTGGCATTTTATTCAAGGGAGGAGCAAGAGAGGAGTGTCATAATGGCTCACTCTCTTTCTTTCTTCTTTGTTTTTTTTTTTTTTGTGTTTTTTTTTCTTTTGGGCTTTGTGAAGTTGCCTACCTTTAGGCATGGATACATGTCTTTCCAATGGGACCCATAGAAGTTTATTTAGTGCCATTTTGAGTTTCTCTTACTCCCATTTTTCATTAGATCTACAAGGATATAGTTACAACCTTGGAAACACGATAAAACATATAGAAGTAGCCAAAGAGAATCTATGAATCCCCTTGATATCACACCTTTGTCATTCCACCTTGGTCCTTCATTCATCTCTCTAGACACAATGATTATCAAATTATTTATAGTTGGATGATGAAAAATATTACCATTGTGACCAGAGCATGAACCTCTTATTAATAGGTGGATGGATGTCATGGTCTCAATGTCCAAATAATTAGTCCCTTATGACTAGGCAACACAGAGAAAAACCTCACCCTAATGGGCAACATGATCAACCTATTTGTAGTCGAGATTACAATGGAAAATTGAAAACAACAATTAGAAAAAGTAGAAGAAATAGAGAAATGACAAAAAATAATAAACATGAAAAGATAAAATAACACTTAAGAATCCTAAAAATTAGAATGGGGGGTGATCCCCATGACTAAAACATTTGGTCATGTCTAGGATTAATAAGTGGATGAATAAGATCTATACATATATGAAACGTTAGGGGCCCATCATGCCCCAGCCATTGGGTGTCTATTGGTGGTATGGTGGCTAGGTAGAGAATTTTTTGGTCACACATCTAATTATAGAGAGCATAGTGGGGTAGGTTAGATTGTGTGTGTACATTATGAGGGAGATTTGGCCCATTGTGACACCCTTTACTATATGGTGGTATGCATGGATTTATGTGTCCCTTCACATTGATGNGAATCACACTTCTGAACCTACTTCACCTTCTAAACTAGCCTAAGGAAAACATGGTGCCACACCTTCCTTAGCTTCATCAACAACCCCTATCACTATATCCAANCCTGGATATAGTGATAGGGGTTGTTGATGAAGCTAAGGAAGGTGTGGCACCATGTTTTCCTTAGGCTAGTTTAGAAGGTGAAGTAGGTCCAGAAGTGTGATTCTTCTTCTTAAGATCATGCCTAAAGAAGGGGTGCTTCCAATGTTGCGAAGAGAACCTACTTCATTAATAGCAGTAGCACAAGTTACATTGGTTGGTTGGCATGGTGGTGCAAAACCATTCGATACATCTGATGGCAGTGTAGAAGGAGGTGAAGGATGAGAATACCAAGAGTAAGGAGAAGTGTGAGAAGTATGAGGTGGTGATCCCTCAGGAAAATACATGGGTCGATGGTACTTGGGAGAATGATAATGGTGATTAGAAGTAGAGGATTTAGAATTGGTTGGAGAAACAAAATGTTGAACATAGTAAGTGTTTGGTTTTGGTAGATAGGGAGGATGTGGCTAGCTAGATGGTGGGCTTCCCCATGCCTGTGAGTTTTGCCACTATGGTGGAGCAAAGTGTTGAGGCTGGTAATAGCTCCCCTCAAGATAGTACAATGGGTTATGGGATTTTCCATAATTACCTTGTGGAATAGGGATGTGCCTAAATTGATACCTTTGTATGAATTTTGGGTGTAGCTTTC
>MNCI01030186.1:39479-51831 GCA_015680685.1 Gnetum montanum | reverse complement strand
AAAAAATATATTTTTATGTTTTTACATCATTTTCTATCATGCATGTAGGCTTCTAAGGTTTCTAGCGATGATGGTCAATGCTTGGTGTTAAAATTTAGTTGTCTTGAAGGTTGATTAGTGGGTTTTGCACTTTCCCCCTTTTTTCCACTCTTAGGCTTTCATGCTTAGTGTGGAAAATTTGGGGGAAAGTATTTTTATTATTTTTGATCACTTTCGATCATGCATGCTGGCTTCCAAGTTTGTCGATGTGGACTACTCCTACTTGATGTCAAAATTTAGTTGTTTGAAGGGTCACAAGGCATTTTTTGAGCTTTGTCCCATTTTCCCACTTTGGGTCTTTCATGCTTAACATGGAAAATTTGGAAGAAATCTTTCTAGTCACTTTTGGACATGCATGCAAGCTTCTAAGGTTGTCAGTGTTGAATATTGCTATTTGATGTTAAAGTTTGGTTGTTTCAAGGGCCGTAAGGTATTTTCTAGGTTTCCCCCCATTTTTCCATGTTGGTGCTTCCATTATTAGCTTGGAAAATTTGGGGGAAGGCTGTCTTGATCATTTGTGGTCGATCTGGCCATGCATGAGTGCTTATAGGATTGTTGGCATTGACCATCAGTGCCTAAGGCCAAGATATGGTCATTTTGGGGGCTGTGATGGGGTTTTCAAGCTTACCCCCCATCTATCCATGCTAAGGGTAAGAGGAGAAACATCAAAGAGATCTCCCTTAGTGAAGAAAGTTAGATCTAGGCCAAATAAATAGCCAATTGACCATGCATATCAACTTTTGTTATTGCCAGTGTTGATGGTTAATGTTGGGTGTCATGATTTGATAATTTGGAGGTTGCTAAGTGCCTCATGTAATCTCCACCATTTCTTTCACACTAGGAATGGTGGCCCTAGCATGGTTGAAATATTGATGATAGATTTGTACCCTTTTTTATCACTTTTGGGACTTTGGGAACCTCCAAAGTGTTCTGGTAGGGTCTAGGGATCATTGGGCATTAAGAAATGGCCATTAGGTCATCAATTTAGGTCATTTTTGCTTTCCCCATCTATACACACTGAGGGTGAGAGGCACAACATGTAAGAAGACTTTTTGAGTGTGAAACACATCAAATCCTAGAGATAGAATAGTTTTAACTAGGTTTCTTGGGGTTTTGAGGCTAATAAGGGCATTTGGAGGGGCTTTAGATCAACTGGAGCCCACTTTGAGGTCAAACCTATACTAGATGAGTGTTGGGAAGCAAGAGTAAGTGTTACCCACATTCTTCCATGCTAGGCACTACTTTTCTAGTGTGGAAATCCATGGTGCTTAGCCTTGCTCATGTTTTGCCCAATTTTGAAAACTTGGAGTTGAAAAAGGTAGGTTTGGGTTACGAAAAATAGAAAGATATTTGTAAGTCTAATGAATTTGTAAAGTGACAATCATGTTTCCAAGTTGGGCATGGTATTCCCAACGTGAATGCATTGGATTAAGGTTTCCATAGTGTGTAAGTGTCAAAAGTGGTAAAAATATTAGTGTTGATGCAAGTTTTGATTAAAAGTGAAGGTTTATGGCGAGGCACCCAATTCATAAATTTAAAATTAGGTTGTTTACCATCCAAAAACAACATGAACTAGACTTTCCCCCCTTTTACTTTAGTGCACTTGTAGTTATGGTGCACTGAATTGGTAGCTAGGGTTTCATTTAGGTTTTAAGTGGGTTTTATATCTTAACTTTTGCAATTTTTGATCATAATTATCATTCTATAGCAATAGCACATTGGTGGAGAGCCTTGGCATAGATTCCTATGTTAACCATAACCAATCTTCAGTGTGGAAGCCTCCCATATTCCCTGTAGCTAGCATAGAACTCCTATCTTCTCTCAATTTCCATCATCCTCAACGTTGAGCCTATCATGGCAGCCAAGCAGAGAGGGGAAAAAAGAAACAATCCCACAATCCATATGATGGATGAGCATTCCAGGTAGTTTTTAGAGGTTCCTAGGCCTACCTTTATCTAGGCCTCATCTATCATTGCTCCAAGGTAGCAATTTTACCTATTTTTATCTTTGTTTTTCATGGTTTTTCTAGTTTTTGTTTTCCATGTGTTAGGGCCATTTTTTTAGATCTACTCTAATGGAGGGATTAAGATAGAATTCTAACAAAATGCCACCTCTTATTTTTGTTGATCTATAGTTGTTTAATTGCTTTAGCTTTCATGAATTTTATTTTAGAAATAGGGCTTGCTATTTCATGCTTTTTTCTCAAAATTTTGGGGTGTGACAGTTATTTTTAGATCTAGGCCATAGTATTTTTTAAAATGAAATTTTATCAAAATCCTATCCCATTATTTTGGTGTGAATTTAAATGGGTTTTTGATGATTTGGCTATTTCAACTATTTTAATGGCTATATGAAATTTAGGCTTTGAGATTTTTGAAGTTTTGATATGAAAAAGGAAGAAAAATTGTGTATTTTTTCTCAATATAATGGATCCATATTTGTAAAATTAAAATTTATGGGTTTTATATCCCTTTGTTTAATCTTTTTTATGGTTTTTTTCTCATTTAATCTAACTTGAAATGAAGAATTTATGGTTGTTTCCCTAACATTGGGTAGTTAGGTTGTTTATGCCACTTTTGCAATTTCATGTAATTTTCCAAACTTTTTCTAAAGAAATGTCAAAGGTTTGGCTATTTTCTAGTTATGGATGCATAGGGCATGGCTTTAGCTTTGCAATGGATGTGGAATCACTCCGATTGGGCTTCAAACAAAATTTTTATGAATTTTTTGGTTATGGCTATGTGAATTAAGGAAAAATCATGGTTATAGTACATTACCTATTTGAAAATATAAGTGGTTGATATGTATAACTTATGTTTTTCTTTTGTAAACATACAAAATTAATGCTTAATTTTGCTTTTATAAGAAGGGTAAAATATTTTTCTATTTGTAGCAAGCTTTTACTATGGCTACATGGCCTTTTCTAAGTTTATTATGCTTTCTCTAAATTTGTTCATAGCTTAGATGATCATTGTATAATTTAGATATTTTTTCTAAACTTATGCTTTATTTTTTCCACATTTATGCATAATCTAGATGCTCTTTCTAAATTTATGCATAATTTAGATTTAGACATAGTTTTGGGCTATGAAATTGTGCCTATGAGGGCTATAAAATATGGTGATAATGGTTTTATGGAATTTCTCAAGCTAATTTAGGGAAACAATATAAGAGCTTTTTATAGAGGCTAATTTCACCTCTGACATAGGAATTTTCTCGTTAATTTGTTAAGAAATTTCAGTTGGTCATGATGTAAGGTTATGCAGGGTTGTAGTAATGTTTTCTTGTGGAATTACTTAGACTAATTTAGCTAAATACCTTAGAGATTTTTGTAGAGGCTAATTTCACCTTTGACTAGATGTTTTGTCCAAATTTGCTAAGTAATTATAATGTAAGGATACACAAGGTTGTGATAATGTTTTTTTGCGAATTCCTTAAGCTAATTTAGATAAACATCATAGAGCTTTTTATAGAGGCTAATCTCACCTTTGACTAGATGTATTTTCCAAAATTTCAATTGGTCATAATGCTTTTTCTTTGAAAGGTTGTAATAATGTTTTTTTTTTGTTTTTTGGAATTTCCTTAGATAACCATCTTAGAGCTCTTTATGAAGGCTAATCTCACCCCAAACTAGAATGTTTTTTCTAAGTTTGTTAAGAAATTTCAATCAATCATAATGTTTTATTTTTTTTATGCAAGGTCTTCTTGAGGCCTATCCTCATCATAGTAGAGCTAGTTGGTATCTTGCGCTACATTGGTCATCCCAAGTCCAACACCCCACCACATGACATGCCTATTGGGAAGCTCTGGTTGTGGTTCTAGCCTAGGGAAAGGGAATTCCTTACCTACCTCCTTAGGAACTTCAGTGTGATGCTGTGGTCACACTTGTCTATGCATGTAGCTAGGATTGTTGTGGAGATCTTATTACCTTGGGCATCTGGCCTGATTACTAGGTACATTATTGATAGTCTATTGCCTAAGGAAATAGGAGGACCAGTAGAGGCCATAATTCTAGGCTACCTTATGAAGATCTAGACAATGTTAGAGAATAATTAGTATAATGCTAACAATACTCTGATGGTGGCACATAGATCCTACATATTATTCTAGAACCCATCCATTACTGTGTATCATATATAGGGGTAAACATGGTTATTGTAATGCTTTTATGCTTTTTGGCTTGATTACTTGCTCTAACTTCATTAATTTTACAACCTCTTGTAGGTATAAGGTCAATTATCAAGGCTTGATCATCAATGATCAAATCTTGGTAGGCTTAAACTGCTTTGGATGAATTCACCAAGGGTCCCCAAATTAGACCTATTTTGTATCAATAGTTACAAGGGGACTTTGATGGATACACAACTAGGATTAACCTTGTATACAAAAAGTGCAAGGATGATGGGACAATGAATAGCTAGTGGGTAGATGTTGATAGCATGGATCAGATCCTTGTACCTGGAACCTCCATATAGTAGAAGAAAAGTAAAGGTGAACATATAGCTTCTAGTGTTTTATGGCTCTATGTGTTTTATTATTTTTATTGGTTATTGAAATTTCTCATATTGATGCTAACCTTTGGTTATTTCTTTGTAGGACCTTCCACCTTAGCTAATGTCACTATACCACTTTTAGGTTCACATCATGAGGATACCCTCATCTTGAAGTTTGGTAACGTGGCATCAACACAAGAGTGGCTAAAGGGACAAGCACCCAGATATGTTCAAGCAAACAACCAGCATGTAGGTTTTCTCAATGTACTCATGGCACCAATTCCTTTCATTCCTATTGTAGAGATGCTACATGTCATCAATTCCTTTGATGATAAGGTTTGTCATTTTAGCACTATCATTTAAGGTGTTAAGGTGAATATGGATGTAGGTGTTGGCCTCTTTCGTGACTTGTTTGGTGTCCCTATTGATGGGACAAAGGTTCCCACTAGGATGGTAAGGGAATCAGGCCATCATGAAGAAATTCTAGAGTGGCTTGGTGCCAACATTGGCCACTCTAGAATTTTGATGGATGTAAAGGAATCATATCCTTTATTTAGGTCTTGTGCATTCCCCAAACTACTATCACAAAATAAGTTAATTGGCCTAGAATAGGGGTGTATATCAAATTTGATTTGGCTACTTCTTTAGTTATTGGGCTTTGAGAAGAGATCCTTAGACTTTGTGTGGACACCTCTATGATAATCCATATGCACTTTGCATATTTTACATGTTATCTAAAGAGGTTTGTAGAGTTTTTGGTGATGTATAGAAATGGGTGAAGGGTTTCCCAAGGCCCAAGCCAACTTTCTAGGCTTTGGATAAAACACATTTATCCAATAGTGTAGGACTAGAACCCACGAGAGGTGATGGATAAAACATTATCCATCACCACTACAAATCTTGATGTTAGGTAGTATGAGTCTCCTAATCATTCTAATGATGATGAGCACCTCTTGTTTCCTACTAGTGTGTAGGATGCTAGATGATGATGTATAGAGGCGAAAGGATGCACTAGGGAGAAACTCAATAGGCCTATGGAGGAGGCACCCCTAGCATCAGATCAGCCCACCCCAAAGAAGATGAAGTTTAAGCTTAAGCCATCATAGTAGGTAGTTTCAGGTATCCAAAGAAGATTATGTTTAAGCTTAAACCATCATAGTAGGTAGTTGTAGGTATTCATTATTTAAATTTGGCTATTTCATGTTTTAAAATTTTGTGGTTGCTTTATGGTTTTATGTATTAACTAGTTTTCTATGTGCTATGCTTGTAGATAAGAATCAAGTTATAGTAGCCCAAGCTACTATGGAGGTAGAACAAAGGCATGTAAAAAAGGCACTCCTAAAGAAACCTATGGTTGAAGGGTTTCCTATTGCAAGTGTAGATGATTTAGATGCCTTGTTTAGTGAGGCAGTACTTGGGACCTTTTTCAACATTATTCTAGAGGAGGAAGAGGAGGAGGAGCTAGGTATGCTTATGCCTTAATATTTTTGTTATATCTCATTATTTATCTTTGGTTGTCATCCTAACCTTTCGATGATTGTTATGCTTACACTAGTTCTTGAGCCACCAATGCAAGCTCCTATCACTAAGTTTCATGTTAAACTATGGGAAGAGACTCTAGACAAACTGAAGTTCCTACATGGAATTGCTAAGGATATCATCGATCGATTACATTAGGATGCACCCTAGATAGGTAAGGATTTTGTTTCAAGTGCTTTGGTTGTGGACTTTGCTTGCATTATGGGCATCTTTGGTTATATTGTATAATTGTATTTTATGTTTGTGTAGTACTGTCTATGGAGTGGAACCCTAGTAGAGACATTGAGGTGGATTCCTTACCTAGAAGTCCCTCTAATGTGCCTAATGTACCCATGAAGTTGAATGAGACTACCACTGATTTAGCAATGTCATGCACAAAAGCTTCATGGGAGATAGAGATGTCCAATGAATCCTTATGGGAGGAAGTTATGGCCTTGAGGGAAAATTCTCAGAGGAAAGAGGATATGATTAGAGATGTTCAACATTGTAAGGCCTTTGTGGTAGCCCAAGTGACTAACTTAGTGGAATTACGGGCTAAGGAGATCACATGGGCCTACTACTGGCATGTTATTCAAGACAAAGCAGCAATCCTATGGGAGATAGCAAAATAATGTATGTAGATGGACCTCATATCTTAAAAGGTTAAGGACTGGAAGGATCAGTATGCTTGGGTTCTATAGTGGGGCAAGATAGAAAAGGCCCACATTCTTTGGTATAAGGTCAACCATGGAACCTATCTAAAGGGGCTAAAGGAGGAGTTAGTTGAATGGTGCAAGAGAGATTTTTTCATTCAGCAGATCTAGGTGGAGAGTGCTTATAAAATTTTTGAAAGTACTCTTAAGGTGAAGTAATCCCTTACTCTTTAGATCACCACAATTGCAGGTGAGACCTCTATAGCTATTGCTACTCATGAGCCTCCTACTTGGACTCCTATAGATGGGTTTGGCATTCTTTCTAGCATTGATCTTGGGGATGTTGACTAAGTTAGCATGATAGAGGACTAGATCCTCCATTGTTTGGAGAAAGACCTTCCCCATCTACCCCCAGAAGTGATGGAGCTAAAATCTCTACACGTTTGATATATTTTATGTTTTATTCTTTTTTTTTAAGTTGTGATTTTGGCTATGGGTTACTAACTGGCTATATGTGGTTACATTTTAGGTCTCAGAAGACATTAGCAACCCCAATGGTAAGGGTGGAAATGACCCACCACTTCCTCCTCTAGATGCCACTTAGTAGCCTCCTTTAGTTTAGCTTGTTGACTATTTGTTCTTGTTTTTATATTGATGGCTATGATTAGCTAAGACTATGTTATGGATGATTATTATTCTTTGTCATTTTTGCCACATAGTGTGGCCATGGCTATGTATTTTATGCACATTTTAACTTTAAATTTAAATTTTATTTTATTTTTGGCTAAATGCATCTATAGTAGTAGATGTTATAAATATTGAAAATGGCTATGTTGATGTTTTTGGTTATGGCTAATCGAGAAAAGGACATGTTATAATAAATAAAATTTTTACTAGTTTTAGGCCATTATGGACACATGTTATATTGTTTTGCTAGTTTAAGTCCATGGTGGGCCACAGTGTCAGTTTAACATCTTAGTAGATGATAGTGCTAGTTTAATGTCATAGCAGACCATGTACGAAAGAGACATCTTTTTTGATATTTAAAACATAGCTAACAATAAAGAGAGGATGTAGATAAAAATGCAAATGAACTTAGACTACATGCATTAGGTTATATTCATAAAGTGTAACAACAATTGCATATGTCATAAACTATAAATTAAAAGTAAGGATATATGGCTATTGGTGCATCTAGTCATAGAGGCATGGGAAGGTTAAGGTAAACTTCACTTTTGTAGATTCTTCCAAATTTTTGCAAGATTAGAAAGTGAGTAAGGCCTATTTTACACAAGCTTGTATTTGGAATCCCCTTCGCTTATGATGTTAAAAGGGAGTTCATCCCATAATGTATCCCATTTTCTCTCATTGCCATTATTGGCTATCTTGGGTTTTTGCTCTTCATGGCTAGGAGCCACTTCTTGAAGTTTCACTCTATACCCCTATTCTATGTCTACATTATTGATAGCTAGGGGAATCATGTTATCATCATGAATGACTATCTTACCTCCCTTGTAAGGAAGGTGAATTTCATGATGCATGGGCAAGGACATAGCTCATAATTGAACCAAGCAAAATCTTCCCAGGATCAGGTTGAATCCTAATGTCTATTCCACCACCAAGAAGTTGGTGGCTATAGGGAATTGTTCTCCAGCTAAACAATCCAAGGAGATAGACCTCTTGATAGTGACTCTTGATCCATTGAGGGACTTAAGAGCTATGGTGGTTGTAGGTTGCACTTGCTTGGATAAGCCCAAGCATTCAACAATGGTGCATGGGATGACATTCATTGTAGCTCCATCATTAACATGCACATGATGTATTTTAAATTGGCCTATGCATATGGTTATCAATAAAGGGGTTGTAGTCACTTCACCTTTTTGAGGATTAACCTAAATTTCACTATTGTGAAATGTCAAGGGTGTTGACTTCTCCTTCCCTAGTGATGGAGGAATCATCACTGCATGGATGACTTTCTCATTAGTAGGGATGTCCTCACTAATAGGTATGGAGGTCAACATTTTGACTAGCATGTCACGATGTGTGGTGGAAGTCATGATTAGGCCATACAGGCTTAGGGTTGTTTTTTTTTTGCTTGAGAAATTGTTAGGCCATGGTTGCAAAATCAAACATTCAGATTAAAAGGTAATAAGGTGAGCATTAGGGTCACCTTCTCAATTATATTTACTAAATCAAGGAATGGGGACACCAGGAGGTAGTGTCAAAGGTGGGGCTATAGAACTTATGGGATCATTCTAATAGAAGTTCATAATCATGATAGTTTGTTTATTAGAAGCTTTAAGCCCATTCAAGTCATTTGTTAGGTCTTGGATCATTTAAAAGGCTTGTTCTAAGCCTTGCAATGGCCCCATAGGATCCAAGGTTTGTACATAAGGTTGTGGAGTCTGTTGTGAGGCTTGTGGCCTTGCTATGGATTACATGATAGAAGGAAAAGGTTGTGCTATGGTTGTTTCTTGTGGGCCAAACAAACAAAAATAATGTTCATGCTAGTACTTGAGGCATAAATGCGAAAATGTAGTGTGTGATCCTTGTTTTGCTAGAGGTTATGTGGTGGACCCCATGAAAGTAGTTAAAGGATTTGTAGTGGTAAAAGCCACCATTGATGGTTTTACATGTCAAGACTATGTTGTAAATGGCATTGATGTGTTATAGTTTGTTGTTTGTGGAATTGGCTAAGTGTTATGTGTGGCTACAATTGATGTGGAATCTACCATAGTAGGGTATGGAGGACTAGAAGATAGCAACACCATGCCCATGGGGAAAATAAAAGCATTAGGGGAAGGTTTTGTAACTTTGGGGGATGTTTGTTGGAATAGTCCTCCAAGGATGTTTTCAAGCTCAGATTTTGCCTTAAATTCATCCTTCTCTTCTTGTTGATCCCTAAAGGTAGGCTTGTCATCTTCCTCTTCTACAATAATCAAATGCTCTAAGATGCTAGAATAGACAT
The DNA here is from genome assembly GCA_015680685.1 of Gnetum montanum. NCBI lineage: Eukaryota > Viridiplantae > Streptophyta > Gnetopsida > Gnetales > Gnetaceae > Gnetum > Gnetum montanum. The sequence goes on along the minus strand of MNCI01030186.1, from coordinate 42,160 downwards.
TATTAAGAGGAATTTCTTCATATGGGGAAGGGATGTACTCTTTTTCACCCCTATGTATGAGCTCAAACTCCCTTTTTGCCTGAACTTCAATTCATGGAATTATCATGCCTACCTATATTTTGACACAAATGAAGTTATAATGATATTCATTTATGGCTGCAAAATTAGGACTCTTCCCTCTAACTCTCAAGGATCACCTACACTCAATGACAACAAGGTCTTTGGGATCATACCCCCTCATGACTTGTTGGTTATGATCTTCACTAGTGATGGTGAAGGAAAATTTGGTGGACTCTTCAAAAGACATGGCTATAGTTCCAAGGATTGCTTAAGGGTAGGTTATAATTGGTAAAGTAGGAGTAAACTCCAGTGAATGGAATTTGAAAAATCTTAGAGGAAATAAAAAATAGCAAAGAATGATGTACTAGTTTTTCCTCACACCTAGAGGGGGCAGGGGGGAATGGCTAAAAACCAAAGTGAAAAGTTGGTGTTTTTCACTAGAACTAGTTTTAGGAAACTTATGAAAGAGTTGAACTACCCACTTTTGGAAACTAGAGAAAAATGTCTTGGCAAAAAAGGAACAAATAATAAGGGGTGAAAGATATAAACTTTGGCTTTGGAAATGGAAGGTTGGTATTATCAAGGAAAGCTTACACATAAAGTTGCTGCTAAATAACACTTAATAGGCTCTTTACCAAAACTTTTCTATAACAAGTATCTTGCTGAATTGAAAAAACAAAATTGAGTTTTAGGAGAAATGTCTTTTGAACAAATTAGACACTTTATACTTGAAGTAAATAGAGATATGTGTTATCATGAACAAACACAAAAATTGATGAATGATCTCTCTAAAAGAAAATATTATCATGTTTAGATTTATGTCCTGAAGAAAAATATTATCATGGACATAAAGATAAAAAATATTCTAAACATAAAGGTAAAGGAAAAATCAAAAATTCTAGTAAACAGTGGAAAAGGAAACAACCTAAACATGTTAGGAAATATCCAAGTATGTTTAGAAGATGACAAAAAAAGTTAAAATGAAAAGATTTATGTTGTTACTTATGTCAAGGACCTCATTTTGCAAATCAATGTCCCGATAAGGATAAACATCCAAAGAAAATGCATTTTATCCAAAAACATAAGCTCAACGAATAATTCTATGATTATCTTTCTGACGATTCAATACAATACAATCCACAGATTGATATTCTTTATAACTCTTAGGAAGATTACAATATTTATTCTCCCTCATCACTATTTGATTAGGAGAATAACCCTTCTTTTCATCCAGGGGATAGCTCTACAGATTTTTAGCCATCAGATGTTTCAAAACTAGATGATGTTGAAGATTATTATGCTTTACACATGAATAGAGCAAGATCATCCAAATCATCTTCAATATATAGAGGTCATTTTGGAGGAAGAAGACCCTTAGGATATCCACATGTTACACCTTGGATTCCTTCACCTACATCCATAAACCCTGATCCATATGAAATACTTTCATTAGAACAAATAGAAAAATTAAAGTTCGATATTAAGACATTAAAAGAAAAACTCCAACAAGATCCTTTAGAAAATATTATTAAGTATATGCATATAGAAAGTCAGTTAGGAAAGAAAAAAGAAGAGTATAAAAGATTAAAACAAGCTCTAAGAAGTCAAGATATATTCTTAGATGCACAACCAGTCCAATCATTTGAGAGTCTCAAGGAAGAGATTGAAGAATATTTACAACCTGAAGAAAAAGGTAAACAAATCATAGAAAGAAGTTCTAGTCCTGTAAAGGATGAAGAATCTTAATTACCTACAATCTTTGAAGGTGTAAATAAGTTGGTATGGTGAACACAAAGAATCAAAAAATTCCAGGAAGTTATCAAATGGGCTCAATAAGAAATTGAACAATTACAGTTAGAAGAGGAATCAAATAATAGAAAACAATACAAGTTAGAATAAAAAACTAACCATACTATTATGATTCACTCTAATCATAAATCATCGTTATTAGTGCCTATTTGTATGTTTTGGATTTAACTGGAAGGATTTAAACCATATCCGATCAATACTTTAATAGATTCAGGTGTAGAAGTATCTGTTGCTAAAAAGAGTATTGTTCCATCCTATAAGTGGAGAGATACAAAACCATTCTTAGTTAGATTCGATAAAGTAGATAAAAGAATCACTAAGAAAGCCTCTCTACCTATAAAGACTCCCCTAGGTAATATTATTTATTTTATAGTTCATCAGATAGATTGGCTAGATTGTGATATGTTAATAGGCATAGACAATTTAAGTTTATTATAACCTTATCAAATAACTAAGGATAAGATTACGTTAAATAAATATGTGTACGAAAGAAATTTTTATCTAGTATCTAGATTTAGAGATTACGATGCCAAACCCATTAAATCATCCAAATGGATAATACACTAGATAAAATAGAAAAATGAAGAATTTAGTCAAATCAGACAAAAGCTCTTAATAGTTGCAAGTGAAGATCCAATAGCTTTTAGACATCGAAAAGAACATTGGTGTCATATACATTTATTGGATAATGTAACAGTTAAGGCTAAAGCACATCATATTGGTATGAGTCCAGAACTAAGAATAGAATGTGAGGAAGAAATAATATAATTATTAGTGAAAGGATTCATCACAACGAGTACAAGTATGATTTC
>MNCI01030186.1:5884-38676 GCA_015680685.1 Gnetum montanum | reverse complement strand
AATAAGATGGAGTTTATTTCTACCTAATTTTACATTTGATAGTTAGTATATAGATGGTAGAAAGAATGCTCTAGTAGATTACTTGACCAAAGAATTTCATTTGTAATCTAATCTATTTTTTGAGTGTGTACAGATTTACTTATACAAGAAGGTTGGCAGCTACGATACAGCAGATGCCTAAGAGGTTGTAATATAACAAATCAATACTTAGCCCAAAATGAAATGGAGCGGTATCAATCAGATCATATGGTTTAGTGGAATCAATTCTATCAAATAAATAGACATCTGCATGTATGGACTAGCGTGACAAGAGCTTCTTATGACAAATCACAACCGAATAACCAATGGAGAAAAGTATCCCTCAAAACAATGATCAATTTCTGAAATGTGGATTTTGAAACTACTTTTCCAGAAAATACCCATAATTGGCCATTATATCAACCTAATGCTTACCATGTATATCACATTAACTTTGATCCTAGCTGCAGGATAACAAGTTCATTTCTTCCATGGTGGAAAAAGTTTGGTTGCATGCCAAGGTTCTTTCCATAAGGGTATCCTTCTAATCTCATCTGTACCATCTAGCTAGCAGAACATGGCTGATTGCAATATTTCACTACAGTTCAGTCTATAACATGGAATTTACTCCACAAGGAAACTGATTCACCGACATTTTTCTTTACCTCCACATTTACCTATAGAATTGATTACCAAAACCCTTGGTCATATGCATGGTACCAAGACATTTACACTACCATAGATGAAGACATCCTCCAGCATTGCCAACAGCAGCAAAGATTCCCACTAACTCTGGAATTCTATCATGCCAATCCAGAATATTGAGAGCTAAGAGGACAAGGAGGAGTCCATATGCATGAATATCTTCTCCATGAATAGCCGTTGTGGGATACTGACATCCATCTGTCACTTGATGCTGATGCTGATAAGAGAAATTCAAAATAAGAATATGCTACATGTGTAATTTGTATGGTGTGTACTCTAAATTTTATCGGATAGTGTGTATTCCAATTCAATTCGGATAAGCTTGTAGTCTTGTCAAATAACCATAGCCACGTTGGCTTGGTTTGTGTCTATCCATGGGAGGTCTTGAGTCCTATAAATACTTGTGTGCACAAGGGTAGGATACATCCTCAAAGAAACCCAAAGTGTAGTGCTGAGCTCCTTTGAAGCATTCTTGAGAAGCATTCCCTATCTCATTGTAAGCTTTTCTATTTGCAATAAAGATTGTGCTGTGAGTTTTTGGATCTTATACTGTGTGTTTGAGCAAAAACGCTGTGTGAAAGAAATGGTATTAGAGCCAAGGAATGATAGTAAGACCATACCATAAATTAGATCTCTTATCCTATGATAGTAAATTAGATTTGAGAGAAGCTTGAGTGAGCTAGTGTCATTGTGGTGAGAATATCATCTTAACTGGAGAAATCGATTAAGATACGGACAGTGTGCATCATTTATAGAAGTGACATGGCTAGATCATTGTGCTCGTGAAGTGTAGATTTGCCAGATATAAGACGTGGTGTAAGACCCGAGGAGGAGGCAGTAAGTCACGCAGGGAGGCAGCATCAACGGAGATAATGACAATGGGAGGACAATCAACGATTATAGGTGCCAGTTCTTATATAGAACGTATTTCTTAGTTTTGTTTGAATTCTAATGGTACTGAACCTTTACCCGTGCCTAAATGCTTAGAAATTTATCTCAAGTCTAGTGTAAAATGGTTAGAGTCATATAAGGAATTATATCTAGCTAAATGTGATCTAGAGATTAGTGGTTCAGGTTTACATGCAGTAGAATTAACATTTTTCAGTCCTATAGAATGCAATAAGTGGATTAAGGAAGGATATAAGTACGTGCATCTTGCGGAATTATCAATACATATACACCCTCACTTCAACTATCGATTGAAGAATCCATACTGGATTGCCTTGATTGATCAACGGTTTAAAAACTTTAAAGATTCGATTATGACTCAAGTTAAGGGAACTTTAGAAACCGATGCCTTAATTATAACTATTCCAAATTTTACTTTATCATTACATGACCCCCATATTCCATCTAGTTTGATGTTAATAATTTATATTCCCATAGATATGGTAGACCAAATAATATACGCTACCATAGGAACTAGGTTATGTTTTAAATTATTTGGTTCAACAAGTATCCAAACACTATTACCCTTTGTAGACCAAAAAGTTTAGGTAGGAACAATGAATTTAGAATATGGTGTTGAGATTAATACGGAAAGTTTGCCTGTACATACACAATACCCAAATCTTACATCTAAGTATTCAACATATTTTGAATATTTGAGGCCAACTACCACTAGTACAAAAAGAATAACTCAGGTAAAACTAAAACCTCCGAAGTTCTTAGATTATGATCCTCTTCAACACAAACATAGACAAAAACAACCAGTAAATCTGTCTCCAGCTAATTCTTTCTTTCCTTCTTATTCTCCTAATTTGGTAGAAATGTTTGAAAAGGAAAGAACATAAGAAATTAGAGATTTACTGAAAAAGAAAAAAGATTTAAAATAAAAGCATAGAGAAACTATAGAACAAGAAGATTTCTCATCAAAACCTTCAATTTCTAGTGATGACCCTTCTTGTCATCATAAAGAATTAATATAATTAGATTCTCATTATAAATGTAAAGAGTGTGATGTAAAAGAAGAATCTAATCTAGAACAAGACAAGAAAAATAAAATTAAATTGGACGAGGAGTTGAAAAAGAAAGAGGAAGAACACCCAAAGAAATTTTGGGATTCACAAAAAGAAAAAATTGGATCTAGTATAGTAGCTATGACATCTGGATAGATGTATACATCTACCTAGAAAGAAGATACTGGTACAGACTCAATTTATAATATGAAAATAAAAGCTACATCATTTGCTCCTTTTGATATAATTTGTTTACAAAACTAGGGTAATACGAATTTAGGAGAAATATTAGAATATCAGGCTTTAGAAGTTAGAATGTTAGATGACATAAAGAAAGATATGTGATATTTAGCAAAAGTTTGGATGCCTAAAAATCCACAACCATCTGCTCCACCCTTAACACCTTCTTCATCAAAATCTTCTAATAAGATTCTATCCTCCAATTCACCTCCAAAAGTTAGTCATACCCACAAAGCTAGGTATAGATGAAAACAACAATGTTTAGAGGATGAAAAATTAAAAGGTAAGATGGAGAGATTACATATTCATATGAACACCAAAGATGAAGAAACATCTTCATCAGTAACTACAGTAAAACCAGCTTCATATGATACAGAAGAAGAGATTTTGTTGCAACAACATGCTCAACATAATCTAACCATACAACCAATGGATGTGTTGATGACACAAATGAGAAAAGTAGGAGCAAGACAACCAACATTCTTGATGGACAATAAAACTTTAAAAGAAAGACAAGATGTCTTAGATGCCATCCAATCTTTCTTAAACATTCAAATCTATTTAGAATAAAAACAACCTTATATTGCCATTGTGAATACAACATATAATCTTAGAGGTATCTTAGGACGATGGTGGAATCATATACCACCAGCCATAGAATGAAAATTAACTATGTCGCCTACAGTAGTATTTTTAAATGCAATTATAAACGAATTCATAGGAGTTAAAACTAATTTAGAAACATTATATAGAGATATTTTCCTTAAGGAAAGATTAAGTAGAATCCAAGATTTACATAGCAAATGCTATCAAATGCCAAAATCCAACCACCAGCAACTGTCATGCTGCAATTTTGATCATAGGAGAGGAAAAACCACCATTGATTCTTCAAAGGTTTTGGCTTCAAAATTAAAGAAAACTCTTGCAAAATGGCAACAATAAGAATTGATTTGGCCATAGAATTTAGGTAAAGGTCCTCCTAGCGCCAAGAAAAATTATTGTGAATAAAAACCTCAATTGCTAGAATAAAAACCAAGGAGACTCCGTGCAAGTAGTTCCCCAACTCTAAAATCCAAGGGCCTTGATGAGAGAAATGGGATTTGAGGTGCCTTGGCTATTCTGGAAAATCAATGAGAGACTTATGAGATGAAAAATGTGGAAATATAAATAGATCCAAATAATGCATAGAAAATAAAATTTAATTTTGAACATAAAACTTAAAACTTAAAAATTTATTAAGAAAGAAGAAAGAATAAGTTAGAGAAATGTGTACAAATGGTGCTTGGATGAGTAGAAAAGGGGGTTCACTTGTGTAAGAGTTCAAAGCTTGTTGAAGACAATGTGATCTACTTCATGATTCAAGTGCTAAGCCACTCTTAATGCTATCAAACCTTCCTTTACTATTGCAATCTTGGATTTTCCAATTGGGTCACAATGCTTCCATGTTGGGGCTCAAGAGAATGCAAGTATGGGAACTTGCAAGAGCTCTTGAGTGCCTAAGAATGCCCCAAGTGTGGAATAGAGATTTTTTTTTGAATTCTTGTAAGTGTTAAATCTTGTTAAAAAATGCTTCAAAATTTTAGAACCTTCCTAAAAAATTACTCCAACTTGCTTAAAATTGTTAAACCTATAAACGGTATTTGAGGTTGGCTTTTATAAGTTTTTAGATCATAAATAGACTGAAAATTGGCTGTGAAATGACTACAAATTTGATGTAATTTTTCTAAAAATTGTCTACCAAATTTAGGTGAAATGTATGCTCAAATTTGGGGGGTTACTATTCATCGTATGTGCTTCTCCCCATGGTCATTTCATTTACTATAAAAAGTAACTAGGGCACACCTTTCATGCTAGAGATAAATCTTCCACACTAAGCTCTCCACCATGCTTGTTGAAGTGGTTAGTCAATGTTGAAGTGTATGAATTGATGAATTTCACTTTTTGTGGCTTCCACGCTACGGGATTGAATTTTCCATGCTAGGAAGAAACTTCCATGTTGGGGGGAAACTTTCCATGTTGAGGGGGAAAATTTTCTAGGATAGGTGAAAGATTTCTAGGTTGGGGAAAAACTTTCTAGGAATACATGTGGTCTTCACATTGAAGGGGAAAAGTTTTCAAAACTCCATACTTCCATGTTGGGGGTATGTAAGATCTACCACCTGCATGTGTTTCTAGCGTAGAAAAATGTACACCCTTCATAAAACCCATTAAATTACCTTTTTTGGCATTTTTAAAGGCATTTTTGACCCCACAAACCACCCCCCCCCCTCCCAAATCCCAAATATAGACAATAGGAAACTTTTTTTACTTAGGAAATACATCTTTGACCACTTATAAGGCATTTTTCAGCCCCAAAAGTGTAAAGTATGTGAAATTTCCCATTGTGGATTACAATTTTCACATTTATAATGAAGTTTTGCCTCTAGTTTCATGGGGTGAAAGCTACATGATGAATATTTATTATAACATGCAAAATTTTGTGGTGTTTCAATCATCTAGGATGATATCATCATTATTTCCTTCTTCCACAAGCTCCTCCTAAGGATATCTTAGTTTCCCTGTGGTAATTACCACAGTATTGGTGAAACTTGCAAATAAATCTTCTAACTTGGTCTATTTAATAAATAATCTTCTTATTTTTTAATATACAAATAGGCCTTTATTTTCCTTCAATAACTTGTGGTATTCTCTCTTGTATCACTACTTTTTGATTTGGTTCTTTCTTCTCAAACTCTCCCATGTTGTTGCCAATTTTCCTAGTCCATTCATGGATAATGCCATGGACAATACCTATCTTTTTCAATCCATCAAAGCTCTTTGCAATTTCATGATTTTATTCTTTTTTTCTCTACTATGCATGGGTAGGAGGGTTGTATTTAATGATGTTATTGCCTCTTAGTTTAGCCTCTAGAAGCTTCACTTGGTTAGACAAGATTTTTATTTATCTTTTGTACTCTTCTTTCTAGCATGCTTGCTTCAATGAATCTAAGAGTATGACATTTTTTTTAGCTTGCTTAATGGGCAATGCTCTCATATCCTTGGCATAATTGAGTGTCATGCATATTTTAGCCACAATTATATTTTCTGCTTTTACATCGACATTTATCTTGGATCATGGAACATAACCTAATTCTTATTTAACTTAACTTTTATTTTTACATGATAAGTAGAGTATGTTATATTTTTTACTACTAACATAAGATTTATTATTATGATAATAATGTAAGTGTATTTACCTTCTCTTAGAGGATTAACTTTAGCTTTGTTTTTATGTCTTTAACAAAATTCTCCAACATCAACTACTTGACCTAGACACAAGCCCATATTTACTTTTTGATTTCTAGAAAAGAAAAAAATTGGCTAGGTTACTTTTGAAATTTATAAAACTTTAACCAATTTCTTGATGCAAATTCAAAATATACTTACATATGATGTGGAGAACTTGAAACTCATTTCTAATTCATTTACAAACCCCCAAATCACTTAAAACTAGTTTACTTGTTAGAGGGGGAACATCAAAAGGAGGTGGAAGAGGATTTTTCATTTGTAAAAGCTTATCCTTTTGACTGTCTATGATATTTTACTCTTGTTGGCCTATTTCAGCAAGGTTCAAATTAAAGAGGTGAGAAAAAGAGCTTAAACTTTCCTTATCTCCTTCTTCATTCTCCTTTGATAAAAGCAAGTTAGTTAGAAAATCTAACTCCTCTTTGCATAGTCCTTCCTTATAGCCTTTAGGAATAGAAGAAAGGTTGGAACGTAGCTTCTTTACTTCATCTTTCATAGCTCTATTTTCATAAGCATATTTTGAAAAATAAGCAAAGTGTTTACATGTCAAACCTCAATGGTGTAAAAACATATAAGATAAAGCATAAAATACTTACTTATTTTTTCATGTAGATTCTCTTGGGGATTCTTTATTTCAAGAGTCTATAAGGAGATATCCTCCTCCTATGAAAGAGATTTCCTCTTTCTCAAAGCCCTTCCCTTATTGATAGTTTCGAAGATGCTTTACAAAATTTCCCCCTTTCCTACTTATGAATTAATGTTTATTTTATTTTGTGAGTACTTGATGGTTTTAGACATTGAAGAGGTCACTTCTTCCTTGGTCTTTATTATTGACATCAAATGATCTATGCCATCAATTTTGTATGTAGACATTAAAATCCTTAGGTATTGGCACAATGGGGCTTTTGATGTCAACCTCTAAAGCAACATCTAATCAATTCTCTCTACCTCTAGAAAAAAAAGTTGTCACTAGTTTTATTAGTTTATAATAACAATCAAAATTAAGCCTTATGCTTACTACCTTCTTTTCCCCCTTCTTGTCCTCCTAGGATAGCTTCTCCATCTCTTCAACTACCTTATAATAGATCACTAGTGCCTAGTCAGTTATCCTTCCCTAGAACATAGCCTCATATAGCTGATATAACCTCCTTGGAATCATCTCCCATTATTGATCAATTTTATCGCAAAATTACTTTTCAATGAATAAGCGGAATAATTTCTTCTAGTATTCATTGGTCCCCTTGTATAGATTGATGACATCTCTATTCTTTCAACTCAGTCATTCCTCTATGATTGTTATATCTACTAAATCTAACTTTTAAGCTATTAATCTTTATTTTCAACTGTAAGAATCCTAACCAATATCTTAGTTTAGTAAGATCCCAAGTGATGATGGCTTTTTTCTAGCCTGTATGAACTATAAAGATAGCATTTTCTACTGAGTAGCTATTATTAAGCCAATGCAGTTTACTATACTAGAATAGGGGTGCTTCAAACTCGAAGCATATGAAATCCATACCCTATCAAACTTATTAATATATTTGATACCTTTTCCTTTAAACAATTTCTTCTAAGTTCTTTATAGTTCACTAATGTACCTAACTCTAAAATTCTATATTAGGCTAGTAACATTAAAGAATTTTACATCATCAATGTTTATTTGAACTAAAAATAAGTACAAGTAACTCTCAGTATGACTTCTTACTTCTATCTATTGCTAGACATAGATATATATATATATATATATATATACCTTTAGACCTCAAGATAATCCTTGACCCCTTTGGGCACTCTACATTGTCCCAATGGGTTTCACCATAGAAAGGATGAAGCCATCCCTCACTCTCATAATCACTTCAAAATCTAGGAAGTCCTAATACCTTATAATATGCATTAAAATGTGACATCACTTGAGATTGCTAGTTTTGATGCTAGGAAAGATCTTTTAGTATATTCTACAAAAATGCTAGATGCTGAGGACCTTATATGTTTGAATTAACAACACTACATAACCATGTAAAAATTAGTTTTAATGAAAATTAAGGTATTTGTAAATCTATTTTTACTTTAAAAAATTCTAACTTACCTTTTAACACATAATTGGAAACTAGAAGGATTAGACATTTCTTTGGAAGCCTGAGTCTCTAAGACAAATGTACTATCAACATTGAACTATTAATATTTACTCTTTTCTCATAGCTTATCCAAACATTTTTTGAAGCTTAGGATGTCTTTAGATATCTCTTCAATTTTATAGCAGTTTTTAAAAATGATCTCTATGAGCTTTGTAGGGAATCTTGAAAAAACTCTCTCGAAAGCTCACAAAAAAAAAAAAAAAAAAAACGTTTTCTTCTAAACACATCCAAATCATCATGTGAATATAGTTGATGGAGAATTTTATTAATTTTAAAAATTTATGGTGAGCACATAACTTTTGCAAAATGAACGAGGCATCATCAAAGAGAGATTCATTCTTGATGGAGCGTAGCTTCCTTTACTTATTCTCTAAGATGCTTCTTTCATCTACCAGAAGAAAGAACATCGGCCCAATGACTAAGAACCTAGCCATTGATGTATCCTTGTATAAATAGAATACATCAAAACTTCTTTAGCATCAAAAACATCAATTTTCATGCCAAATCTTCTAATATCAAATATAACTTATATTACATGTCAAAATATAATCAACCTTCATGTCAAACTTTTCATTGAAATTTATTTTGAATTACAACATGATGCATAGAATCCTAATAATAAAAATATGACATTTCATATTAAAAATATTCTGATGCTATATTTCATCTCTCACATTGAAACCTCTTCATTGACACTTTACTTTTTGCATAAAAAGAAAAAACCTACATGAATTTATCATGTCATGTTGTTTCCACCTCATGTGCCTCATGAAAAAATATTCCAAATACATATTTTCTCCACATTCATAAGATAGATTATGAATATTATCATGAAATTATTAGTACATGGTTATCTCTACCTACTAAACTTAAAAAATCAAGTAGATTTAGCTAAAATGAGCTCTAAAACTTTTAATTTTTTTGCCCTAGCATTATTGTTCCTTGTGCAGTAAAATAATGATGTAAAATTGCATTTTCTTCTTATAACCAGGTTGCAAATCTACAAAAATCCCTACATAAATAATGGGTTTCCTATCTAGGACCCATGAATTATGACATGTAATTACATCCACCAAATTCTAGTTACAAATTTATCAAAACTCATTAAAACCCTTAAAATCAAGGTGATACCTAAGGGTTCTTAATTCCCACAATAAAATTGAACCTAAAAGCTTAAATTTAAGCTTTAAATTCTTAAACATTACTAGCTTTTACTAAATCTAAGCCTAGAATTACAATTCCTAGCCAAAATCTACTCAAAATCTCAAAAACTGAAACTAGTCATCATTTCAAACTATAGGAACAATGCCTAACTATACAAAAATTTCTAACTAGGGTTTAGATGAGTTATATTAAAGCCTTGGTATGGAGTAAGGAGGTTTGAAATAGTTTGTACTACTAGTAGTTGCATATCTAGAAAATTTCTTGCTACTACTACCACTTGCTATTACCTTCTTGTCACTTAGAATAATTGCTACTTTCTACTCTTCTCTTACATCATTTGCAAAATTACTTAGATGAAAATGAAATATTTCATGAGAAACATTCATTTTTCATGATTTATATATGTTTTATAAATGACATGTGCCCTAAAATATTTTGACACACAATGTTTTAATGTCATTTAGCTTTGATTCCTTGTATCATTTTTTTTCTAACATTTTTTCAAACTTGATTTTTTTTTATTTTAATCCAAGTGAACATGTCTACCAATCCAAAGTCTTTACTCCAACCTTTGATCTTGAGCCACCCTACAAGCCAAGTATGTTGGACATTATATTTCTCTTTTGTTGAATTAGAATTAGGTTCAACTTCTCTTCTATTCTCTTTAGACGTCATGGAGGATGAACTACTTTCTAAATTAGACCTCTATTTCCTTGATCAAGAGTCTCTTTTAACAAATGATCACCTAGTTAAATTACCTTCAATAAGCCATAAGGGTGAATAGAAGACTCTTTAACATAGTTATCTTCTCTTCAAAGGTCTTTGAAAAGCTATGTTAATAACTTTGTAAAAAAATTTATTTGCTTTTGCTTTGGGATATAACAATATGTTTGGTTTAGGCCCAAAGATAGTATAACATAATACCATCTTGGAAGAAGGTTTCAAACTCATTAAATAAAAGATTATAAAAATTTTTCTAGTTATTTATTTTGCTATAAATGAGGATATCACTACACTTTACATTATTGGATACATTCATCTTATTGATTATTTTGATTAGGTTTCTAAGATGGTTGCAATTCCTGAGAAGAATGGTGGCATTCATATATGTATTGACCTTTGAGATCTTCATAAATTCATTCTTAAGAATAAAGTTTTTTACCAAACATTAATTAGCTCATAAATTCTATATTTGGTCATGCTCTTGTATCCTTTATATATTGGTTTTTTAGTTATAATAAAATCCAGATAAATCTAGAGCACCAACCATAAATCATAATTGTAACTTGGAAAATATTTTGCTACACTAAAATGCCCTTTGGACTCAAGAATGTTGGACCTAATTGTTAACAAGCTATGAATTTCATATTCAATGACATGATGTTCAAAGTAGTTAACGATTTTGTTGATGATTTGATCATCAAATCTACCCTAGCAACTAACTGTACTTATAACTTAGATAGAGTTTCAACTTGTTACAACAAGTTTAATGTACATCTTAATATGAAGAAATGCATCTTTGGAGTCCTTACAAGTAAGATGTTAAGTTATAATGTATCAAAAGATGGTATAGTTATTAATCTTGATAAAGTTAAGGCTATCCTAGATCTTATGCCACCTATAAAGATTCAAGTTATGTATATTTTACAAGTTCATCTTCAATTAATTAATCATTTTATCTCTAGTCTTACTGATCATATTTATCCTTTAACTCACATTCTTTGCCAGAGTAGGAACACTTCTTCCAATTTCCTTGTGCTTTGTCCCACAAGTCATTTTTTATAGGCTTTTAGCTTTGGGAAGATGTCTTGGAAGTTCATGAGCTGTCTTGCTTGAGACTAGAGGTTTAATAGGAGACATCTTAGGTTCAGAGGAGATGTCATAGCCAAATTGAAATCTTCTTAGGGGAGACATCTTATTGATGAGAAGACATCTTCTGAAATAGGACTTGGACAGTAGTGAGACATCTTGGACCCTGGTGAGACATCTCAAACATAGAAGAGATGTATTACACTCATATGAGATGTCTCATACTCATATGGAGCATCTCAACCACACTTCATGTTAACAAGGAGATGTCTGGGGGCACTTAGAGATGTCATGTTTGACCAAGAAAAAGCTCTAATGTGATGGTTTTGATGAAAAACATCCAAAAAAACTCAAGAACCTTTAGCAAAGATTTCTAGGATTTTGAATATTTATAATCATGTTTTGCATCCATGCTTGAAAAGATAATGAAAGGGAGGAGTACGAAGAAAGCTCTTTAGAGGGAAGAGCTAAACAACAGAGAGTGGGTAAGCACATTAAGTGAGTGCAATTGGTGGTTGTAGCTCCAAGGCCTACTTGTGATCTGTTGGTCTATGTGTTCTATTATCTTGTATCTTACTTGTGATTTGAGATCTCAATCCTAAGTTGTGGAAGAAATTCTCTATCGGTTGCATCTTGCATTGAGAACAACCATTGTGTGGTTGTAAAGCCTTATGCTCTACAATGTTATTTGAGTGTGATAGGTTCATGGATGCTTAAAAGTTTTGAACACACTATTGTAAATCTTCTAATAAGATAATTGAAGATAGCTGGTTTTCTAGGTTTCTATAAAAAAGTTTTATCTTTGCATAATATCTGAATTTAGTACTTTGAAGGTGATTAATTAGTGAATTGAGTATACTCTATTTTTATTAGTATTGAAGCCTAATTTTATTGTCACTTGAATTTTGGTTGATGATTTTATCAATTTTAGATTGTACCCAAGAAGAAATAGGTGCAAGCTTTGAATCAAAACATGTAGAACATGAAGTTTACATTCTAGATGATGGTTCCTTAATTCAATGAAATTAGTGCAAAGGTAGACAAAAATGACAGTCTTAGTCATATCTAGATATGGAGAGGTGAAGAGCATGTATATTCAATTGAAGAAGTTTCACAACTAGATGGAGATGAAGAAGATGAAGAGGAAGGATAATCTAGCTATGGTAGTGTAGGAAACCATCATCCAAGGGTTCCAATAGGAGAGAATACTATTCCTCAGATGAGAACTCCAAGTGTTCTAGCTATTCAATGCTTCTTCTTTAGGCATTCTTGGTAAGGAAGATGAGGCAAGGCTTGCTACAGTATTCAAGAATGCTACCAGACTTCCATATGTAGAGTTGAAGAATTTCAATGGTGTAGACGGTACCAATGCTTTTTTGACTTGGCTAAAGACACTTAAGAAAAATTTTTAGTTAGAATAGGTACTAAATAACTTGAGGGTAATTATTACTGAATTCAGGTTAGAAAGTATGACTTCTACTTAGTGAGAAAAGGAGTCCTAGTATTATAAAAGATGAATGATCAACCTATCAAAGATTGCGAATTCATGAAATATAGGTTCAAGATAAAATTTGAACAATCTCATCAAAGATAAAAAATCATTATGAAGTTAAAATTCCTAAGGCAAGTTGACAAAGATGTGAAAAATTTCTACATCAAATTTTGTAATCTATTCAATTAAGCTAAGGTAAAATGGAAGAAATATGAATAAGCTTCAATATTTCCAAGAGGTCTTAGAATGACATATTAGTAAGAATTGTCCTTTTATGAGCCACAAACTCTTCATGAGACTTATCATTTGGTACTCAAGGTTGAGAAAAAATTACACAGATTCAGAGACAAAAGTAAACAAACTTTGAAGGGGAAGAAGAAGACATCTAGATATGCAAAAGGGTCCAAGTCCAAATCTGAAGACAAGGAGGGTGGCCAAATCTGAAGGCAAGGAGGGTAGCCAAAACAAAAAGACTAAAAGAACCAATGAGAAGAGCAATGCTACAAAGAACCAAGGTAAGGAAAGCAAAGATCAAGGTAGAAGCTCATCAAAAATTTAGTGCTTTAAATGTGGAGAATAGGGACATAAGTAATGGGAATGTCCACTTCATAAGGAAACTAAGTGTAAAGTTGTGAAAACCATGGAGTTGAAGGAGGCATTAAGGAAAGATCTTTAGAGAGGTAATCCTAATTGATGAAGTGTCATTGAGTCGATGTGTTGACTAGGCTATGTATACAAGGCCGCATATACACAGCCGCATCGACGTGGCCACGTCGACATAGCCTTCCATGCATCGATGTGGCCCCATTTACGTGAAGCCTTTTTTGGCCTATAAATAAGAGGGCCTTCTGCCTCATTTAGGTACCTCTCAGTTAGTTGTAGCGAAGCTCTTGCAGTTTCTTCATGTAGGAGATAGAATATTTTCCAATTTCTCGTAGTAGGTGTAAGAAAAGTGATTGACTCTTTATTCGACCATTGATGTAATTGAGCCCATTGGTGTGAAGAAAATAATGACGAACTATTCAAGCATTCCTTGCAATATTTGGACTTAGCTATTTTATGTGTTCAACAGTTTAATATGTTTATACTTTGTTAATTACTTAAGTTTCTATTATTGTTATATCAATCGCTATCACGCATTCGTAGATCGTAAAGACCATAAGTATGACCATCTCGAATGTAAACCCAACAGTTGGTAACCTAGTGACGCTTAATGTCTGGTAACCCAGTAGTGTTTAGGGGATTCTTAGAACATGCTCGGAAGATGGGATTGGACACTTATGTTAGGAGTAGTTAAGATTTAGATTAAGATAATCTTAGATTAATTAATATTCTACCCTTACTTTCCTTGATAATTAGCCGCCAAAAGATAAGTAAAAAGCTATAAAAATGATTAGCCGTAATCTCACTTAACCATCGCAAACAGAATATCACAAGTGAGATTAGGAAGACAACGACTATTCTAAACCAAGGTTTCACTGGTTAGGGTCTGGTGTATGTTGAGCGGTTATAGTTTATGAAATTTGACCAAGTTGTGTGTGAATACCTATGATTAGTATGGTTGGGTGTAGGGGTACCTAGCAGCTCATCATTAGCACCATTGCTAGGGATTGTTAAGTCTTACATGTGTCATCTAACCTTAGTGAAATTATCATTCAAGTTGTTGGAATGGACCCAGGATAGGAACATTTACACACACTAGGTGGATTAAAATGCATAGTAAGGTACACTGATTAAATGGACCATATAACGTCCAATATGTCTTCTCACAAGAGGGAGGTATCCAACCCACCAGTGCCATAAGAATGCTAAGTGGTGTACAAGCACCCCGATGATTATGTCCTTGACTTCACTTTCATGCTACATTAGAATGAGCATCTGCAATGGTAGGACATGGAGGGAAACATCGTACTACCACCCAATCGATCGGCTCCTGTGATGCTATTTCACAATCTTGGTAGATTGGGAATCCATGATCGTGGAGTGGAGTATGTCATGGAGGACCATGACTATGGGGACTATCGTCCCATGAAGGCTCAACAAGCATGAGACTAGTAGCAGGTAGAAAGATATGAACACCTGAAGAGGAAATAATTTAGTAACCCCTTATTCTCGCAAGGGTTGCAGGATGATGGAGATCCCATATTTCATGACACCCATTCAACTGAACTTCCCCTGGGGCGGCAGGTCCTTCAATCCATCATTCAGAACAAGCCTCTAAGTGACCACAATTCTCAAGGGAATGGAGGGTCATGCAGCAAGGATGAGTAGGATGATCAAATCCATCATTAGGGTAGAGGAGGAGATTGACATCGGAGTGGTGGCGATACCTCTCCTTCTTCTCCATCCTCTCGCTCTCCTACACCTTCATCCAGCTCAGGCTCTGATTGTAACTAGGGTGGTAGGAAGTGAAAGGATGGTGGAAAATAGGTTCGGAAGGGACAACATGAGGAAACACATGACCAATTGCGTGATGCTCACCGACATTAAAGAAGGGATAGCCGGAATCATCACAAACATCATGGTCCTTAGCAAGACTATGATTCAGATGAGCTGTTGTTGGCTACTCGGAGCATGCTCTAGATTGTAGAGGTAGTTCAAATCCCTAGTAGGCATGTGAAGGATAGTAGGATCAAGCAAGTTGATATGAAAAAAAATCCCCAGATTTGAAGAGGGATACAACTGTGATTCGCAAACCCACCTGTAGGCGTTCCAAAATGCCTACACCCTGCAAAATATTGACAATGATTGGTAGAGGCTGAAGTCGTTCCCTCGCATAGTCATAAAGGAAGTAGAGAACTTGTACTGGTTCTTGGAGCTAGAATCAATCAAGAGATGGAGTACAATGCTTGAAATTTTTAATGACAAGTATCAAACGTACTCTAGAGTTGTGAACTTGAGACGTCAAATCCAAGGGTGGAAACAAGGCAATCATGAACCCTTGGATGCAGCCATGAGAAGATACTATTCGCTGCTACACTGGTGCCTTGGTCATGGCTACTCTCAATGGGCACAACTTCACCACATCATTGATGGGCTCCATTTTGAAACATGAAAGACCCTTGGCATGTACACCCAGGGACGACTGTCAGAGCTAAGGGCCCATCAATTGCAACGCCTCATTGAATAGGTGGTCAAGGAGGAAGGAGAACTAAGAAAAAAGGAGAGTGTAGAATAATTCAACCAAGACCCTTCCCTTAGAAAAAGGAAAGTCCAATTTTGTGATGAGGAGGAGGAATTACCACTAGAAGTAGTGGTGAACTGAAAGACCTTTCCTTTACAAAATTTGCATCTAAAATTTCAGCAAAGGTTGATAAGATGTGGGACTCTTTGGATGAAAAATTCCAAAGTGTGCTAAAAATTGTAGAAGAGTCTAGAAAACAAGGTAATGACCGCGATCGATGCAGGAAGAAGGAAGTTGACATGCCCAATATAAGGGTAAGGGTAAAGTTGCTGTAGTAGAGCAAGTTGCAAACTTTGACATTGAGGAGGATGCTGAATGTGACATATGCCAATATGAATATCCTAGGGGATGTTGCCCTATTGTGTCATATCTTCAAGAGTCTAGGGTGTACACATTGAATCCTTGCTTAGCAAAGAGGCAAACACCTTGGAGGTTGCCTTACCC
The DNA here is from genome assembly GCA_015680685.1 of Gnetum montanum. Classification (NCBI taxonomy): domain Eukaryota; kingdom Viridiplantae; phylum Streptophyta; class Gnetopsida; order Gnetales; family Gnetaceae; genus Gnetum; species Gnetum montanum. Next base: position 22,242 of record MNCI01030186.1, on the reverse strand, counting down.
ACAAGGCAACCAAAGGTAGTTCCACCAATAGCAAGGATACTATCCAAGTGGAATGCCACCGTAATCGTATGAATACTTCCAACAGTGGTAGCACCCAAAAACATGGGGAATGCCACCACCAAGGAAGTAGTACCCTTACAAATAGTCATATCTCTATGGGTACTATGTTCAGAAACCGGTCTCTCCACGGGACTCTTCTAGTTATGTAGCCTTTCAAAGTCATTACCACCCCCCAGAATATTTCCAACCTCAATCCCCATCACCTAGGGAGGAAAACCCACATCTCTTCTATCCTTCGTCACCTTCTCCTACCACTCCTCCACAACATACAACTTAGCTACCACCTACTTCACCGATGTAGGAAGAGATACTGCCACAGCCGCAACAACAAAATCCTACGAGGGCTGGTAACTTACAGCCAGCAGCTTAGTCGAGTGGACTGGAATCCAAGCCATGAAAACGTTCTTTTTCTTGGCCTAAAAATCTGAACATACCCTCACATACACCTGTGGCTAGTGCCTTTGAACCTTCAAATACCTCCACTATTTCATCACCCAAGTAGCCTTCAAGCCAACCACACTCCAACGTCCAAACGGTCATGCTCACAGATGCTGTGACCGACTGAATCAAGGTATGTCACCTTCCCCAGAAATTGACTTATCGAGGAAGCCCCCTCATATATCTTTAGGTGGCAAGGAATGAGTCATGCAAAGCTCTTCTGGACTCAGGGTCAGGAGTAAATTTAATCTCTCATGACATGTACAAGAACTAGAACCTACCCCGACTAAAGAAGAACAACATTTGGCTTAAGTTGGTAGACCATTCCATCACCATTCCCTTGGGATTGATGGAGGACATTGTGACCACTATTTGTGGGTGGTCCTATCCTACTGACTTCCTGGTCATTCATGTGGGTGGTCCTATCCTACAAGGGAAACTTCCCAATCATCATGGGAAGAGCCTAGCTAAGCATGGCAGACACATGACTAGGACTCTAAGATCTGTCTCTTGAAATTTCAAAGGAAAATCCTTTTGGGAAGATTGAGAAGAAGCATGTTCCATGCATCACATACAACTGTGTGTAGCAATTATGGTGTGCTAAGTAGATATCCATTCAGGCATGCGGTCGGTGTACCGAGGAATCACCTATTCAACAGTGCCTGTACACAGTAGCCACAAATCAGGAGGGCACCTAGTGGTTGATAGTTGATTCTACTAGCAACACATTGTGCATGGAATTGTCTGAGGAGCTTGTACAAGCCTATGTTGAAAGCATGGATGAAATGGAAGAGGTTCATTAATAGGTCTCCACTGTTGATGACCATGATGATTGGGGGAAGATACAAATCCCTGAGAGCTTCAAACAAGAGCACCTAGAGCTAAAGTCTTTAATGGCTCACTTGAAATATGAATTTTTGAAAAATGGAAAGCCGGTAATTATCAATGCCACCCTTGCTTCTGAACAGAAGAAGAGATTGCTGAAGGTGGTAAACAAATGGGATGCTTTGTTTGCATGGTCGTATCATGAGTTAACTGGAGTTAATCCTAGGGTCTATCAGCATCAGATCTATATCGACTCCTCCATGAAGCCATGACAACAGCCACAAAGATGGTTGAATCCCAAATTGAAGTAGGCCATCAAAGATGAAATTGAGAAATTTCTAAAAGTGGGATTTATCTATTCTATTTCCAATAGTGAATGGGTTAGCCCACTCATTATCATGTCAAAGAAAGATGGCAAATGGAGGGTCTGTATTGATTTCCGGTTGCTCAACATGGCCACCTTCAAGGATCACTTTATGCTCCCATTTGTGGACCAGGTGTTGGACACCATCGCAGGGCACTGCTATTATAGCTTTTTGGATGGTTAAAGTGGTTATAACCAAATCCAAATAGCACTAGAAGACTAGGCCAAAACAACTTTTATGAGTCCATGGGGGACTTTCGCATACAAGAAGATGCCCTTTGGCCTATGTGATGTCCTTGCTATGTTCCAACACCTTGTCCTAAGAATCTTATAGCAAAAAATTGATAATGGGGTATAAGTCTTCATGGATGACTTCTCTACCTATGGGGCAACGTTCAAGCAAGCCTTGGATCATCTTGAGTAGGTTCTAAAATGGTGTGTAGACATCAATCTATGGCTAAATTGGTAGAAAAGACATTTGATGGTCCAAGAAGGCATTGTGCTCGGGCATCGCATATCACAAACAGGGATTAGCGTGGACGCTAAAAAGATAAGGGTCATCAAAGGAATCACCCACCAACCAAGTACCATCAAAGATGTTAGGTAATTTCTTTGACACACTGGTTACTACCAACGCTTCATTGAAAACTTCTCGAAGATTGCCAAGCTATTGGTAGAACTTACAAAGAAGGATGCTTTGTTCATCTAGACCAAGGAGTGCGAATCTACATTCCAAGCGCTAAAACAGAAACTTGTAGAAACTCCAGTTCTACGGGCACTTGATTGGTCCAAGCCCTTTCACATTATGATAGATGCATCCAACTATGCCTTAGGAGCCATGCTTACACACTTTGATGATAAAAAATGTCCATATTATATCCACTATGCAAGCCTTAGCATTATGGATGCTCAGCTGAACTACACCACCACCGAGAAGGAGTTGATGGCAGTGGTGTTTACCTTGGAAAAATTTATGTGCTTAGATACAAGGTGTTTGTGCATACTAACCATAGTGCTATTGGGTTCCTGATGAACAAACCAACGGTGAGCCTTTGCATCATTCGGTGGCTAGTGATTCTTAAGGAGTTTGATCTCACCATGGTAGAACGGAAGGGGACCAAGAATGTGGTGGCTAACTACTTATCTCGGTTACGATGGGATGACATAGAAGAGGAGGAGACCCTCTTTGATCAATTTTTAGATGAACTCCTTTTCACAGCTGTAGTCGATCTGCAAGTGCCCAAGGAATCTCCTTGGTTCAACTACATCCTCACCTACCTCACAACCCAAGAGTTGCCAAAGGAGTGGAACCATAGGTAGAAACAATAGTTTCTACATAAGGCAAAGCATTTCATGGAGATCAATGGCCATCTTTATAAGGTGTGCATAGATGGCCTGATTTGATGGTGTGTCCCTAATGACAATACACTGTGCATCCTCCAAGATGCTCATGAGGGTCCTTGTGGGGGCCACTATGCTGGACGCTACACAGCCATTAAGATCCTTCTTGTAGGTTATTACTGGTCCTCAATTTTTAGGGATGGACAATGGTTCGCCCGCTCTTGCGAATGATGCCAAAAAGATGGTGGGATGTCAACATGGTTGGAGGGACCTCAATAGTGGATCCAACCATTGGAGCCCTTTGACATCTAGGGCATCAACTTTATGGGATCCATCACTCCCTTGTCAAATGAAAAAGTATACATCATTGTAGCTGTGGACTACTATACAAAGTGGGCAAAAGAAACAGCTGTCATCAACTATTCTTCCAACATCACTGCACGATTTGTCCAACAACAAATCGTTAATAGGCTTGGAGTGCCACGTGCACTCATTTCTGATAATGAAACTCATTTTACAGGTGTCACTTTTTGGAAACTCATGTAACACTTAGGGCTTACCCATAAATTTACAACACCCTATCACCCCCAAGCCAATTGGCAGGCTGAAGTCACCAATAGGGAGATCACCAAGATCCTTACCTAAACCATCAGCAAATACAGGAAGGATTGGAGTACTAAACTTAACGATGCCCTATGGGCCTATCGCTCCACTTGGAAACTTCCTGTAGGGTACTCTCCCTATGAGTTAGTGTATAGAAAGCTACCAACACTCCCAATTTAAGCTGAACTCTGCACACTATCCACCACCAGTGACTTAGGCCTAGACCTCCCCCTAGCACAACACGAACGACTTATCAATTTAAGCATGCTAGATGAGAACTGATTAGTGGCCTTGTCCTCCAATGAGATCCAAAAGGCCTACAACAAAAAACGACATGATCTTAGGATTTGAAAGGTTACATTTAGATGTGGAGACGAGGTGTTGTATTGGAACCGCTCACAAGTATCTCAATAGACTAAGTTTCAAACACTGTGGGAGGGACCTTACATTATCTCCAAAACCTTTCCATCTAGGACCTTGCTTATCCACAAACCTGAGGACCCCACCAGAACGTAGTTGGTCAACTGCCAATAATTGAAGCCTTTCCATGAACTCCACTCAACCAGTGCCACTGCATCATCATCACTAGGATAGCCTCGCTCCAATGTTCATGTCTCCTCCTTTTCACCCAGTCGTCAGGGAGATCATCATCCCTGCTAATGCATTCCACTACACCACTTGCTATTTATAATTTTTTGTTTTATACTTTTTTATTTTCCACCATCGTTCCTACGTTTGCCAATTCTTATTATGTTTTTCCTTTCTTTGACTATTTTCTGATTCTTTGAATGTGTTTCATTTTTTCACGTAATCACTAATCCATCATCTTATTGTCATTAGGTGTCTGGCATAAATGGTTTTTGTTATGATGGGTAGTGTAATAGTCTACCTAGTTATCTGGCTCCCACCCTCACATGGTTGTCCTTGGACTTTACATATCTTTTTAGCACATAAAATTGGTAGTGAGTCCACGTCATCCACCCATTCATCCATTCCATGGTCTTCCTTCCATTGAGAACATGCAACCCCTTCACTTAAAAACATTATAATTAATGAGTGACTTGTGTAGTTCCTAGACTTAGGGATGACCCAATGGTTTGAATTAGGTGTGACTTCAAGGGGAATGCAATATTCATCATTCTCTCCTATCACCTGGGTTGCTGGTATGTCCTTACGGATTTCCTACTACTCCATGTTCTTCTCTCCAAGGAAGCTTCAGGGCAGTTTGACCTTGCATGGTGTGGTCCTCACTAAAAATTCAAAAAGAAAAGAAAAGAAAAGAAAAGAAATAAACATGAGGATTCAAAGCACACCCCTTGGTCAAATGCATGCGAACATGCATGGGTCTTTACATGGTGTGGTTCCCCCAAGAGAAAACAAAAAAAGAGAAAACAAATCACTATGTGGAAATTCAATGCACACCCCTTAGACCACCTCTCACCGACCACAAGAACTAGTTATGGGACTTCCTTGGTCCCCTATAACTTCATCCTGTTTCACTTCCTTCCTATCACACTTGTTGTAGTGGTGGTTCTCTGTGGGTGCATTCCTGCTTCCTTGGGGGATGGTTGGGACTTTGTCTATTGCTGTGATGTCACTGAGTGTGGATGGTTTTGGGTTTGAACTCAGAAACAGTTCTACTGGGTCACTTAACCACAACTGCACATGAGGTTTCATGTGACCAATGATCGAAATTCCATTCCCTAATCTCTCTCTTTCTTCACCCAATTCCCTCCATCACTCATCTCACTACCTATCTTATGTTGTAAAAGTTTGTCATGGTTTCCTTGGGCTTCTCATGCCTTGGTAGGATCTTTTGGATAGGAGTGTTAACTCGCAACCACTAGTTCTCAACCTTGGGGTTCATGGACCCCGATGTTGAGGGTATGCAGGGGCTACTACGGCTATTGCCTGCTATGGGGAGGACCCACCCACATATTCTTGGTCTTGCTTGTTAAGTCTCCCATCATTTGGATTTTAGGATTGGCTATTTTCAGGGTTCAATTGCTTGATTTCTTCCCCGCATAGTTCTTTTGAGTCACATTCTCTTGTTTTTGACTCTCTTTCAAGCCCCAATTTCCCTTCTCATGTCCTCAGCCATGTCCAAGCCTCTCACATGCTTTAAATGCCCCAATTTGGCGTTCCAAATTCATCATTTCAGCTTTTTCTGGGTTGGTCAATGCTAGTTAATGGATGCACACCCCTCCGTATACGGGACCCCATATACACAGCCTCTTGCATATACGTGGCCATGTATACGTTGCCCCGTTGAAGCAGTGCCTAATCCCTATATATAGGGCTATTGCTCTTTACATTTTCATCATTTGGGATCCAAATTGAGGGGATATTTTACCATTTTTTTTGCCTAACCTTTCCCAACGCACCTACATTCCATCGCGTGTCCACATCAATCGATCCTTGCCCTTTTTAAGCAACCAGAGTTATGCTCTCAGTCGTGGGGGTGATGCCTATGTGTAATTAATCAATTAACTAATCAGTTAGTTAATTAAAAAAATTTTTGCTCTAACCCATAAATTAACACTCCAGGAGACTTAAAGGAATAATTATGCCAACAACATAACTTGGTCAAACTGAGGAGGTGTATAAGAACCATCTTGAGCTACTTATGCACAGTCTAATGGGAAGTTATGTTTGATTGCAAATGGCACCCAAACAGAGGCACCCAAGGGGTGAAGCATCCACGCATGGAAAGGGGATGAGGAGTGCCACTACCAAAGCACGCGAAGACCTCTCATGCAACTAGGCCCTTCTGTGAATGACCTGATATGGAATTTGTCCATCAGATTCCCAAAGAGGGAATTCCTAGTGAGAAATCATAGGGGGATAAGACCCATGGAATAGAACCACAGCTTGAGGTCACCCTAACCCAAGCCTACCTTGATGCTATCACACCACGCGAGGTGCAACGGACGGTCCTCCAAGAGCTAAACTTTGGACCATTCCTTGAGAACGTGCCAGAAGAAGTGAGGCTCCAACTACAAAACTCTCCAATGTGGCCAATCATCACAACCAATGGTGAATGGTACTTAGGAGAGACCTACCTCTTCTAGATGAATTGGCAACCAGGGTCTAGAGTAAGAATCAAAGACATTTATGTCTCTTACTCTTCAAAGATGATAGCATAGGCTCTGGGGTTGCTTGAGACTAGGGTAGATGTGGTGGAAATCCCAAAGTAAGCCAATCCAGAGGTAAAGGCAGAATGGACCAAATGGTGCTATGGGGTAGTGTGCAAGGAATTTCGCTCTCTGACCATGGTGGAGAGGGTGTACTCAAAGATTGCATCTTACCACCTGAACCCAACAGTAAGACCCAATAAAATTATGGCCTTCTTTGCTCATGCATGTGTCGCATTGAGTGGGAAATTCCCAATGAGTCTTCCACAGTTGTTGTTCTTGGAGATCGAAAAGAGGTTTGTTGAGAACAAACATGGAAGAAGAGCTCTCCCCTTTCCCTACCTAATCCAAAAGTTGTGCAAGCGGGTAGGGATAGAACGGTATTCCAATGATGTAATCTGGCACGTCCCAGTTACCTCTTGGCAAGAAACAGTGAAAGATAAAACTCCTGCCACCACATAGACATAGGAGGAGCAACAACCACCACCACCTACATGAACAACACAGTCAGATTCATAAACCATAGCAAAACACATCCACAAAATCTGGGAAATGCTCTTGAGCCAGTAAGAGCAATCTGGTAGGACCAGTGGAGATGAGGATCCTTTGGTCTATCACCCTACCATAAGCCACCTGGAGGAAGTGGCTCGATTAGTTAGCTTACTTGAAAGGGTAGGGTCAATGTTCTCCATAGCTCAGATGCAAGTACCTTCATGAATAGATCCTAGTGTTCGAGAGGTGACAGTATCCACACATCAGCTATTTCCTGAAATCTATGGGAATGCTACCACCTTTTCAACACACTTGGAGGATGTTCAAAGGATAATAGTCCTGGTGATGCAACACCAAGGATAGGAGCTTGCAGCTGAAATGGTTACTAACATAATTGCTATGACTCACAATGCATTGACAACACTTGTACTGGACATTCATGGACTACATGATGTACAGGCATCTACCATAACTTCATGTAGCAAGATTGATGTAGCTCAACATGAGGAGTTGTTGGACCGAATGGTGGGAATCGGGCAACCACTTTCAGATATCTTTGACCTTCCAGAAAACATTACTACAACCCAGTAGGAGCTACTCTTAGCAAGGGGCAAGAGCCTTATTTTGGAAGGGCAACTTGATGCTGCCCAAGTCACTTGTCAACGCTTGGCAATGGAAGTAGCCCAATTAAGAGCCCAACTTGCCAATCCAGCCATCCTAGACCATGTAATCACCAGAGATGAAGCCTTTCAATAGCTTCAAATCAAAATTCAGATCATTGAGGATGTGCGAGAGACAGTGATCTTCGATAAGTCCTTGGAAGATGCTTGAGCATATCATTTAGACAAGGACTTGGCGAAGGTTCATAGGAAGAACATTCGATTGACCACAAAGATTCATCGCCTGCGTAATGTTGGTGCAGAAAATGAACACATAAAAACTTTTATCCACTAATAGTAGGAATAACTAGCCAGGGTGACTACTGACATAAGAAGGTTGGCTGCTGAGAACCGAAATCTGTTAATGGAGGGGATTTGGGCATTGCGACAGAAGTTTGCAATTGAAATTTCCTCTTGGAAGAACAAGGCCTTAAAATTTGAAAAAGCCAAAAATCATTAGAGGGACCAAGTGGGGTTGTAGAAGGAGGTGAATGAAAAACATATTCACGTCACCAAGGGTAAGATAAACCAAGCGCTCCAGCAGCTCCGAGAGGGAGGCAAGGTATGGCAACTTATCTTTGATGGGTTGAATGACTACAATCAAGCTGAAATCCACCTTAAGGAACTGCAGATTGAGGAGATGATAGAATATATGGAGCTTGCCAACCTTCTCTATGCAAACTTGGCTATGCTCATAGCTAGAAGACCATGGTCAGAATTGGAAAAAAAAATGGCTGCCTCATATTCCTTATACAAGGGAGATTTCCAGGCACACAAAGAAACAAAGCAAAAGCTAGAAATGGTAAACGCAGAACTCAAGGTTCTTCACACAAACTTTGAAGGACAACGTATAGTTGTGGAGAACCTGGCCTATAGGATGAATGACTACCAGTAGCTGCAGGCATCAATTTGAGTGTTCAACATCGAATGAAAGTAGTTCACAGCCTGGTTTGTCAACCTCAAAGAACTCTTCCTGGCATTGCCATGCCCTTGGGAAGTTCTAGTTCCAGCACACATTCGAGAAGCTTCCTGGACTATGAATGACCCAAGAAGAAAAGAAGAAAATATGAGGGCTCTCTTGGAGGCTTTCTGGTTGTCTCCAAAAGTTTTAGTTATTGCAAGGAAACCGTCATCCATGCTACCACCAATGCATGGGCCAGAGGCTAAAGAAGGTCTGTCGGAACCATCGCCCCTAGGGACGATGTGATCTTCTTGAACAATTTTGTGCATCATCCTACATAGCAGAGGCTCTAGGATCAGTGAGGTGTTCAATTATGTCTCTGAATACCACCATTTTTTTTGTAATTTTTCCTTCGCTATAACTCAGGCACTTGGTTAAATTAATGTTGTGTCATGTGTGTGTCAAGTCATGTGCATTGTTAATAAAAGTCTATACCTTCCAAATTCTAGAGTAACTCAAGGATGAGTTTTTACTTAGTAGTGGGGGTATGATGAAGTGTCATTGAGTTGATGCATTGACTAGGCTGTGTATACAGGGCCACATATATGCGGCCGTGTTGACGTGGCCACATCGATGTAGGCTTCCATGCATCGACATGGCCCCGTTTACGCGAAGCCTTTTTTGGCTTATAAATAAGAGGGCCTTCTACATCATTTAGGTACCTTTCAGTTAGTTGTAGCGAAGATCTTGCAGTTTTTTCATGCAGGAGATAGACTATTTTCCAAGTACCCACAACAGGTGTAAGAAAAGTGATCGGCTGTTTATTCGAGCATTGATGTAACTGAGCCCATTGGCGTGACGATAATAAAGAAAAACTATTCAAGCATTCCTTGCAGCATTTGGACTTAGCTATTTTATGCATTCAATAGTTTAATATGTTTATTCTTTGTTAATTACTTGTTAATTACTTAAGTTTCTATTATTTTTATCTTAATTGCTATCGCACATTCATAGATCGTAAAGACCATAAGTACGACCATCTCGAACATAAATTCAACACTTGGTAACCTAGTGACGCTTAATGTTTGGTAACCCAGTAGTGTTTAGGGGATGCTCAGAACATGCTTGGAAGATGGGATCCGATACTTATTTTAGGAGTAGTTAAGATTTAGATTAAGATAATCTTAGATTAATTAATATTCTAGCCTTACTTTCCAAGATAATTAGCTACCAAAAGATAAGTAAAAAGCTATAAAAATCATTTACCTTAATCTCACTTCACCATCACAAATAGAATATCACAAGTGAGATTAGAAAGACAACGACCATTCTAACCCAAGGTTTCGCTAGTTAGGTTTTGGTGTATGTTAAGCGCTTACAGTCTACAAGATTTGACCAAGTTGCATGTGAATGCCCATGATTCGTATGGTTGGGCATAGGGGTACCTAGCCGCTCATCACTAATGCTCAAAAAATTAATAACTTTTTTGAATTAAATTATTATACATTCATGAGGAATGTAAATAGAGGATATCATCCTAATAGAAATTTATTATTTGGGATTAGGACTAGTTATTTTCTTTCTAGTGAATGGATTCATGTTTTGATTAATCGGGAAGCTTAAGAAAATTTATTTCTTCTAGGGTAGTTGCTAGATTGGGTTTGGTAACTAATCCTCATCCAAGATCCTATAAGATGCATTGGTTGCCTAGGAATTTTTTTGAAGAGGTGAGGGAAAAATGTACTTTGAAAATTAAAATTAGAAGTTCTCATGATGTTGTGAAGTATGATGTGCTTCCAATAGATTGTGCTAATGGAATTCTTAATAGACCTTGAAATTTTGACAATGGTGCTTAGTTTGATGGCGCAAGAAATGTGTGAAGTGTTGTTAGACTTGATGGAATCCATGATTTAATTCCTATGATAGCTAAACAAGTTAGGCAATAAAGCTCACTTAATTCTTTCTTAATCCTTTTAGGAGAGAGAACATATATTAAGGAACATGATGAAAAAAATTTTGTTTTTATGGTTGTAAAATTAGTTACTATTAACTATGATGAGATGATGGATAAACTTTCTACAGGTGTGCTAGACTTGAAGAATAAATTTTCCAAGGTATTTAAAAGAGTATTGGATGAATTAATACTAATGAGGAATGTCCAACATTAGATTAACTTCATTCCTAGTATTATCATTCCAAACAAGAGAGCTTACCAGATGATACCAAATCAAAGGATTGAATTGCAAAGGTAAGTATATGAGTCACTTGCAAATGGCTTCATGAGAGAATTCATTTCACTTTGTGTAGTTCTAGTGATACTAGTGCCATAGAAGGATAATGATAAATGGAGGATGTGCATTGATTCTAAGGCTATGAAAAAAATAATGGTGAGGTGTAGGTTTCATATTCCTAGAATGGATGATATCCTTGATGTCCTTATCAATGTAGATATTTTTAGCAAAATTTATTTAAAGAGTGATTATCATCAAAATAGAATTAGGCCTAGTGATGAGTGGAATATAGCTTTCAATACATAAAATGAATTGTTTGAGTGGCTGGTAATGTCATTTGGGCTCACAAATGCACCTGATACATTCATGATGTAATGAATAACTTGATTGGAAAGTGTTGTATTATATTTTTAACAATATTTTGGTATATAGCTTTAATGAGGAAGAATACTCAAACCACTTGAGGATGGTGTGTCTCCATTTGAATGAGGCATAGTTGGTGATCAATGTAAAGAAAAGCCACTTGTTCAAATGGAAGATCATATATTTGGGACATGCAATTTCTAAAAATTAGATTTAAATGGAAGCTACTAAGGTAAGGCTATCAGGGATTGGCCAACTCGTAAGAATGTTGGGGAGGCAAGATCATTTCTTGGTTTAGCAAGCTTTTATAGATGGTTCATAGAAAATTTTAGTGGCATTTCATGGCCTATGTTTTCTTTTTTAAAGAAAAATAAAGGTTTTATGTGGGATAATCAAGCCCAAGGGAAGTTCAAATTATTGAAGGGAAAATTCACCAGTGAACTGATACTTTTAATTTCATATTTTTAGAAGCTTTTTTAGGTGGAGGTGGATGCAAGTGAATATGCCATTGGTGGGATACTATCACAAGAACGTAAGCATGTTTCTTTCTTTTTAATAAAGCTAAATGAGTCAAGGAATAAATATAGCATATATGAGATGGAGTTATGTGCTATTCTTCAAGTAATCAAGCATTGGACACATTACTTGTTTCCCAAGGAGTTCACTTTGATGATGGATCACAAAGCACTTCAATTTCTAACTATTAGAGGAAGTTGAGTGTAAAGCACATGTAGTGGGTTGCACAGTTACAAGAGCTCAAATTTGTGATAAAGCATAAAAATGGGAAAGCCAATGTGGTGGCTGATGCATTATCTAGGGTGCATGTGGTCAATTTCAGAGTACCTTCTTTGGAAGGTATGGGTGATCTTGCTTCTTTGTATGAGAATGATGTTGATTGTGGATAAATTTGGAAAAGCCTCAAAGAGTCATTAATAAATAGAATATACCAATGAAGGAACTATCATATTTAAGATGAACTATTATTTAAGAATTAAAAGTTATATGTTCCAAATTATCATTTTAGGAAAAGAATTTTATTTAAAAAGTATTATAGTCGCAAGGTAGGTTACATGGGTAGTGATAAAACATTGGAACTTATGGGTAGACACTATTTTTGGCTTGATATAACAACATAAATTTTAAAATTTATGAAGGAGTGCTTGACATGTCAAAAGTTAAAAGGAGGTAAAGGTTTGGATGTACACTATATGCCTTTGCCAATTACCAAGGGTCCATGGGAAAGTGTGTCAATGGACTTTGTGAGTGGTATTCCAAAGATCAATAGTGGAAAAATGCAATTTTTATTATTGTTGCTACATTCTATAAGATGGCACATTTTGTTTCATGTAAGAAAGTTAGTGATGCTTCTCATGTTGCAAAGTTATCTTCCCATCATGTTGTGAAGTTGCATGAGATCCTTGTGAATATTATTAGTGATAGAGACTCCAAGTTCAAAAGTTATTTTTGGAGGTTCCTTTGGATGATTTTAGGGACAAAGTTATATTTTTCTACTGTATATCATCCATAATCTAATAGCAACATGGAGGTGGTGAATAAATCCTTACTAAACATATTGAGATGTTTATGTGATGGACAACCAAATAGGTGGGAGAACTTCTTGTGTCATGCTGAGTTTTCATAAAATAATGCTTTTCATGTTGCTATTGGTAAAATCCCATTTGAGGTGAATCATGGATTTTGTCCAAAGATGGTGGACACTTTGAAGAGATTTGATGGTGAAACTATACTTAGTGCTAGTTTTGTGCAAGAGATGAGGGATCTTTATGCATAAGTAAAATCCAATCTTGAGAAGAAGGCTGAAGAGAGAGTCCTCAAGAGAAATGAGAGCAAGAAGAACTCTGATTTTGCTATTGATGACTTGGTTTGAGTGCTAAAATAACATAAGGCCTATCATTGGCATTCAATGGGTCTTTATAGACCTACATTGATTAGTTTTGTGGTCAAACAAGGTTAGAAACATCTAAGACCAATTCCCCCCTATCTATCATCCTTTATAGGTCATTCTTTAGTGTAAAGTAAGGGTCTATATCATGACTAGGTAGTTGATGATAATGACAAAAGTGGTCTAGCTTAAAGTATCTAGACAATGGGAGATCATCTTTCATTACCTGAGAGGGATCTTTAACTATTTCACATAGTCACTCGTGTTTCTTTAAAACAACTTTAGTCATTTGTTCATGTTTCATGCATCCACTTCTTAATAGTTGATCAAGCAACTTGGATGGTTTGAGTGGCAAATTAGTGTACTAAGACCTATCTTTCCTTTTAATGTTAGATCTATTTTTTATGAATGTATTAGTCCTAGAAGTTGATGGTTGGTTACTATGGTCATTGTTGGGGGCCTTGTGTGGGTTGACCTTTGGGCCTTGGTTCATGGTCTTCTTTTCCTTAGTTACAGTTCCTATAGTAGTGTTGCTTGTTTGCTCTTTTCTTTATCTCTTTAAGCATGTTGGATTTTATATCATATATAGGCTGGATCATGGCTGTCCTCTACAACATCCTCTATGGTTTTAGTTTGTGAGAACACTTGGCTAAGATACCATGGATCAAGGTAGTAAAGTTTTGACTTAAATGAAGTTATTAACTACTTCCTTGAATATGGCTAACTAATGGACTTCAGCTATAGGCTTTTGTATTTCATTCAGTATTCCATTCCATTGCTGAATGAATTTCTATACAAGTTGTAAAGGCCCATGTTTGACCTTCATGAGTTGATCTAGTGTTTTGTTAGGCTTTAAGTTATACTTGAAGCGTTGACAAACTAGGCCACTAAGTCATCTAGAGAGGATATAGATCCTCTCGGTAATGTGCAATACTAATCAAGTTCTTTCCTAGTTAAAGACATAGGGAAAGTCCTCATGATGGTATGAGACCATGGATGCAAGAGCAAACATTCAAATCAAAAGGTAATAAGGTGAGCATTGGGGTAATCCTCTTCATTATATTTGCTAAATTGTGGAATGGGGCCACTAGTAGGAAGTGTCAAGGGTGGGACTACAAGACTTATGGTATTACCTTGGTAGAAGTCCATAATCTTGATGATTTGTGTGGTAGAGGCTTTAAGCCTCTTCAATTCCTCTAATAGGTTTGGAATCATTTGGAAGGCTTGATCTAAGCCTTGGATGGCCCCATGGTTTGTGAGGTTTGTACATAAGGTTGTGATGCTTGTTGTGAGGCTTGTGGACTCGTTATGGATTACATGACAAAAGGAAAAGGTTGTGCTATGGTTGTGTCTTGTGGGACAAACAAAGAAAAAGATGTTTGTGCTAGTATTTGAGGCACAAATGGGACAAAGGTGGTGTGTGATCCTTGTGTTGTGAGGGGTCTCATGGTGGATCCCATGTGAGTAGTTATTGAATTTGTGATGGTCCAACCCACCATTGATGGTTTTGTATTTCATGGCTAGGTTGTAAATGGCACTGATATCTTATAATTTGTTGTTTGTAGCATTGACTGAGTATGATGTGTTGCTACAAATAGTGTGGAATCTACCATAATAGGGTGTGGAGGGGTGGAATATGGTGGCATCATGCCCATGGAGAAAATAAAAGCATTAGGAAAAGGTTCTGTGACATTGGGGGATGTTTGGTTGAATAGCTCTCCAAGGATGTTTTTAGGCTTAGATTCTACCCTAAATTAATCCTCTTCTTCTTGTTGTTCCACAAAGGTAGACTATTCATATTCCTCCCCTACAAAAATAAATTAAGCTAGGATGTCAGAATAGATGTTATTTAGAGGAATTTTTTCATATGGGAATGGGATGTACTCTTTCATACCCATGTGTATGAGCTTAAATTCCATCTTGGCTTGGGCTTCAATTTTGGTAATTAGCATGCTTACCTATATTTTGGCATAAATGGAGTTATAGTGATCTTCATTAATGGCTACAAAATCATGACTCACCCTTCTAACTCTCAAATATAACCTACACTCAATGGCTATAGGGTCTTTGGAATCATACACCCTCATGACTTGTTGGTTATGATCTTTGCTAGTGAAGGTGAAGGGAAATTTGGTGGATTTTTGAAAAGGCATGGTTGTATTACTGAGGATTGCTTAAACAAAATAGGCTATAAATGTTCAAACAAGAGTAAATTCTTGTGAATGGAATTAAAAAACTCTTAGAGAATGAAAATGACAAAAAATGATATCCTTACTATAATTAGTAAGAGGGGGATAAGGGGGGTTTACCCCTTTACTAGAAATAAAATATTAGAAATGTTGGCTTTAAACCTCTCCCAAGTTGGCTTTCCAAGTACCTCTATGCTGCGTATGACAAGGGGCAAAGAAGGGGATGAGATAATGAAAATATCATACCTTCCTATTCCAACATTGGAGAGAGGGGCAAAAGTTTTGAAGACCAAAATGAAAACTTGGTAGTTTCTAAAGATGGTTTTGGCAAGTTTCCTACTTTCATCAAAAATAAGGAAAAAATGGGCTTGGTTGGTATGGAAACCAACATTAGTTTAGTGACAAATATTATGGCAACAAAGATTAAATATTTATCAAAGCTTCCACAATGGCTTTGTTCTAGGAATTCACAATAGATGTGAAATTCCAACATCCAAACCACCTTCAGCTTCCACACTAAGGTTTCTACCACAAGGGAGGAACAAAGGTAATGTTGGATTCATTGGAAGTTTTGGCTAAAAAATGGCTTTTGACTTGCAATAAAACTAGATCTAGTTGTAAATTTAATTTTAAATTTCAGCAACATTGGCCTTCCAACTATTTCCACACTAGGTATGGTAGAGGGGGAAAAGAAGAAGGGTGAGATGATGGAAATCACAAACCACCTACCTCAACATTGATGGGGAAAAGAGGTTGAAACCCCAAAGTGGAAAGTTAGTATTTTTCCACTAAAATTGGTTCTAGGTATTTGCTATTTCTCTCAACTTGGGGAATTAGGTATGGGGGGGGGGGGGT
>MNCI01030174.1:1744-19883 GCA_015680685.1 Gnetum montanum | reverse complement strand
TATTTCCACAGTACACAATGCCACTATTGATGTTTACTAATGATGANATTTATGTTTACAATGACTTGAGAAGTTCCACCCAAAGTCTAGACCAAAACCATCTTCTTTCAATAACTTTGCATCACCACTCTAAGATTGATCCATCCACTCAAGACACAAGAATGCTTCCACAAAACAACTACCATTCTAGAAAAGGGAAAAGAGAAGTAGAAAGTAAGAGAGAAGGCCTTAGTTAGAGGGGACCTTCAGGCATAGGTGCATGTTGGTTGAGTCCCATAACTAGTAATTGTAGCCTATTTATTTGTCCAAGGGATGTTCTTTGAATTTTTTTTTTGAAATGAAAACCACACCATGTAAGAACTTATTCATGTTGAAGGAATGTGCTTTGAATTCNCATCCCTTGGACAAATAAATAGGCTACAATTACTAGTTATGGGACTCAACCAACATGCACCTATGCCTGAAGGTCCCCTCTAACTAAGGCCTTCTCTCTTACTTTCTACTTCTCTTTTCCCTTTTCTAGAATGGTAGTTGTTTTGTGGAAGCATTCTTGTGTCTTGAGTGGATGGATCAATCTTAGAGTGGTGATGCAAAGTTATTGAAAGAAGATGGTTTTGGTCTAGACTTTGGGTGGAACTTCTCAAGTCATTGTAAACATAAATTCCACAAGGGACTTTTTATGAACTTAATCTAGAACTCCATTCCACCTTCTCTATCAACCATCCATGCTACCATAACTCACCTCACTGTTGGGTTCCATATCATGCTCTATGTCTTGGTTTGATGTGTTGGGATTCTTGAGTAAATTCTTTTGGGTTGGTCCTTAACTTCTCATAATCATTATATTGACTATGGGGCCCATGAACTCCTTAGTTGATGCTATGCAAGGGAAAAAAGGGCATGAGCCTACTATGGTAAGGACCCTCATGCATAGCTTTTGGCTTGATTAGTTAATGTTCCTTACCTTTGACATCACTACAATCCTACCTTTCACCTATTCCATTGCGTATACCGCTCATTGCTCCTTAATATTTCATTTCATTCATCAACTAAATCAATTTTCCTTCATTTTTTCAAATCTATGTGATTCAACATCCTCTTCGCATGTTTTCATACTATTCTTGGACTTTTGAGCTTTCATTTGATCCTAATTTCATCCAAAAATTCCTTGAATTTTAAAAGTTTGACCAAAGTCAATGATGGTCAATGGTTGCATCATTGAGGCCCCATCGATGTAGCCACCCTCATCGACGAGTCCCAGTTGACTAGGCCTCATCAACGCAGTGCAAAAACCCTCTATATACGACTAAACACTTTATAATTTTTTTCCATTTTCTCATAACACACTAGGAGTTTTTGAAATTTTTTTGATCCCAACACCTTCCAAAGCTTATAACTTCCCAACTGTTTGTTCAAATCACTCCATTTTTTCATCCTACACTTACAGAAGGTAAGATCTTTATTGCGGGGCCTACAAACTTTAAGGTTTCTGATGAAAAATTGATGAAATTTTTTGAAATTTTCCTAACTCCCCAAAGGGTTAATAACTTTAACAACATATAAATATCAACATTTTTTATAGTTAACCTTTTCAACAACCTTTGAGATGAGTTATTAATGATAATACATAAATAAATGACAATCAAATTAATTAAATCAGTCATAATCATAATTTAGCCAATGTGTAACAACCCTTAAGAGATAAGGTATTCCAATTTTTTTAAGGTTACATAATGATTGCTAATCAATGGTCTTATTGTGATTACAGATGGCACCAAAAAAAAAAGTTCATAGGAAGGAGAACCATTGCAACCATGAGAGTAAAAGCCTAGAGTTGAAAGGGGATAACAATAATAAGGCCAAGAACTTCCAAAGGTGACCCATGCAACAAGACCTCTCTGTGAAGAGCCCAAAGTGAAATCTGTCTGATAGATTCCAGAAGAAGAAGTGCTGACCAAACAATAACAATGATGAGAAGTGCCTGGACTTGTGCCAAGGCTTGAGGTCACTTTGACTCAAACCTACCTTGATATCATCAATCCTAAGAGATTCAACNCTTGAGGTCACTTTGACTCAAACCTACCTTGATATCATCAATCCTAAGAGATTCAATGATCCATTCTTCAAGAGATCAACTTCAGGTAATTTTTGGAGAAAGCTCTAGAGGATGTCAAGACTCAACTACGAACCTCTCCCATGTGGCCAATCATCATGTCTAGTGGGAAGTGGTACATGGGAGAGACATACCTCTTCTAGAATAGTTGAAGGTTGGGATCCATAGTCAAGATCAAGGACATTTAAGTGTCTTACTCAGTAGAAGCTATTACATAATCACTTAGGTTGCCTAACACTAGAACATAGTTGGTGGAATTATCCACATAAGGTAACTTTGAGGCTAAAAAGGAGTGGACCCAAAAATGCTGTGGGATGGACTATAAGGGGTATGATGCGCTTACACCAATGAAGTAAGGTAACCATTTTATTTTCCCAAGCATGCACCACTTTAAGCAGGAAGTTACCCATTAACGTTCCGTAACTACTATAATTGAAAGTTGAGAAGCATTTCAAAGAAAATGAACATGGAAGGAAGACCCTATCCTTTCCATGCCTCATCCAAAAAGTTTGCAAGAGGGTAGGAATTATTTTCTATTCTAATGATACACTCAAGCATACTCCAAGAAGATGTTAGCGATAACTTAAGTAGAGGAGTAGCTGCTACCATCACCCACTTAGGAAACAACATCAGAGGCCTATGTAGCCATTGAGAATTTGTTCAAAATCTAAGAATAACTCTTGAGAAAATAAGAGCAAGATGTAGGAAGGAGTGCAAAAAATCCATTTATATACCAACTAGCAATAAGTCACCTTAATGAGGTGGCTTGAATAGTTAGCTAGATGGAGAGGGGTGGTTCAATCTTCTCTACTTAGCAAATGCAACTACCCACAAGGTCAGATCCCAATGCTTGGGAGGTGACAGTGTCACTATCACAACACCATCTATTCCCAGAAATCTTTGGTAATGTCACCACTTTCTTGGTGTGGTTGGAGGAAGGAAAAGGGGCAACTTTCTTAGTGATGTAGCACTAAGAATAGGAAACAATGGCTAAAGTGGTGGCTGATTATGTAGCTGAAGCATTGAATGCACCAACAATGTCTGTACTAGATGTATTTTCACTTTACGATGTGCAAACATCTACAAGCATAGTTGGTGGGAAATTAAACATAGCTCAACATGAAAAATTTCTACATCAATTGGTAGGAACTAGACATCTAACTCTAAAAATATTTGATCTTCTAGAAAACATCATTGTGACCCAGTGAGAGTTATTGGATGCAAAGGGTAGATGTATTATTTTGGAGGGGCAACTAGAAATGGCTCAAGAGAAAAATCAACACTTAGTTGTGAAGGTTGTCGAACTTTGTGCTTGACTTATAGATCCTACAATCCTTAGTCAAGCAATAACAAGAGATGAAGCTTTCAAATAGCTTCAAGAAAAATTATAGAAGGTTGAGGAGGAGGTAGTAATGGCCATCTTTAAATAGTCCATAGTTGAACCTGAAACACACTCAATCTAGAAGGACTTGAACTAAATGCACTAGGAGAATGAAACATTGACCGCATAGAATTATTACTTGCAAAATGTTGATGCTCAGAAGGATTAGATGCAAGAATTTATTCATCAACAGTAGGACCAAATTGCTAGGATAAACATTGAATTAAGGAAATTGATCATGAAAAACCACAATCTATCAATGGAGGAGGTACACATCTTACATCAGAAGTCTACCATTGAGATCACCACCTGGAAGAATGAAGCCCTTAAATTTGAGAAACTAAAAAATCACTACAGAGACTAGGTTGGCTTATGAAAAGAAGTTAATGACAAACACATCCAGATGGCAAAGCAAAAAATGAATGAAGCTCTCTAGAAATTCAAACAAGGAAGAAAAGTGTGGAAATCCATTGTTGATGGGATCAATGCCTACAACAAATTGGAGATCTACTTAATGGAGCTGCAATTCAAGGAGATGATAGAGTATATGGAGTTGGCAAATCTCTGTTACGCAAACCTGGAAATGCTAACTACTAGACGACCATGGTTAGAATTAGAAAAACAAGTGGCTAGCTCATATCTACTATATGAGGTCAAGTTCAAGCACCACAAAGATACCAAGTAAAAGCTTGAGACTGCTAACGCTGAACTTGAATTTCTTAGAAGACAATTCAAAGATCAATGATCTATCGTTGAGAACCTAGCCAAATAGATGAATGACTACCAAGACTTGAAGAACATAGTTAGGACTTTCGATATTGAATGCAAATAATTCGCTACCTAGTTTATCAATGCAAAGGAGTTGTTTCCAGTAATCTGATGTCCTTGGGATGTGCCCGTTTCAACCCACATTGGGAAAGTTGTGTGGACGATGCATGATCCTAGGAGTAAGGAGAAGAAAATGAAAGCACTAGTAGATGTTTTTTACCTTCCACCTAAAGTTGTTGCAATAGTAGAATAGCCACAACCACTTCAACTACTCGTGCATGAAGTCGATGAAGGTCCCTCAGAGCCTCAGGAACCACCATCACTTAGGACCATCTAATATTCTTCAACAAGGTTCACATCATCAAGGAATTTGCTATCCAGTTTTGAAGAGTTGAGTCATGGTGTTTAATTTTGTGTTCTGAACACCACCATTTTTTATAAAGTGTTGATCTGTACACTCGGGCAATCCATTTTTTATCAAGTCAGTTAGTTTGTTTTGTTTGAGGAAAATTCTGTCAATAATCCCATACTTTTCCAATTTTGTAAAAGAACTTAAGGATGAGTTTTCATTCAATCATGGTGGTATGATGACTCACATTCTATTGGCTATGTCGACAAGACCTTATTGATGCGACCTTATTGTTTGGGCTTCATCAATGAGGCCTAGTTGATGCATCATATCATCCATTAGCATGGCCTTGTCGATATAGTGCTTGTAGTAAGCTATAAATATGCACTTGCAGCCACATTTATGGTAAATAAAAATTGTTGTTGTAGTGGAGCTCCTGTAGTGTTTCCATTTGAAAGTTAGAACTTTTCCCCTGAGTGCTCATAGCAAGAGTCATTGAGTGTATGGATCTTTATTCAAACATTATTGTACTTGAGCATAATAGTGTGTGCAGCAATAAAGACAAGCTTTCTGATAAACCTTGCATCACTTTGGATAGATTAGCTATTTTATTTATGCATCTAATATTCTCAATTATTTGTTAAATTTTTTCAATTAGTTATTAAATATTTTCCAGTTATTACATTCATGAAGCAATTAATCCAAATAGATTACATACATAAGTACGACTATTCAAGCGTAACACATATTCGCTTAGTAATCCCAGCAACGTTATTGCTTAGTACACCCAGTAGCATAGCACTTGATCACTTAGAAATGGATACATGGGTTTAGGATGTGTATGGAAAGTGAGATCAGATGCTTATGTTAGGATTAGTTAAATGGTAGTTAATTAGTTAATTTATATTAGTTAATCAAATTACTTTCATCTACATTTTGGGCACCAAACTATAAAACACAAAATGATAGAAATCAGATGCCTCAATTACACTTAACGATACCAATAAATATGACAAGTGTAATTAGGAAGATAATGATTAACCTTAAGGCTAGATTTACTTCCTAAAGGACTAGTGCACTAGAAATGATAAAGTTCACGAAATTCGATTGGATCATGTGTAAACACTTTGTGATTCATATGGTAGGATGTAGGGGTACCTCGCTACACTCACTCTTTTCCTGGTTATTTTGGTATCCCAACTTTGCTTCCTTAGGCTTGTAATATCTCATAAGATAATTTCATGCATTCTTCATTTTCAACATTTGACATACCCAAAAAGTCAAGAAAAACAACTTGAGGAGCAAGCAACCAAAGCTACTTATGCTATAAGACTCCTATAGGAGGAGCCCAAGGTGGAATCCATTTGACATATTCCACCTTGGGCTCACTACTAACTATCTCATTTGAGTAGCTAATCCAAGCATGATGAAGTTCCAAGGCAAAAATTTGATCTAGAGGTCACACTTAAAGAAGGCTTCCTAAAGAAGGTTTGAACCAAGAAGATTCATAGCTTCATCCTACAAAAGCTAAACTTCAAACCATTTCTAGAGCTTGCACCATAAATGATTCAAATATAACTACAAAGGTCTCCTCTATGATGCATTCTATCAAAGAGTGGGGAATGATACATAAGGAAAATCTACCTCTTCTAGAACAATCAATAAGGAGATGCCACTATTAAAATAAATGACATTACCATCTTTGGCTTGGTTGAGGCCATAGCAGAAGCTCGNTAAAATAAATGACATTACCATCTTTGGCTTGGTTGAGGCCATAGCAAAAGCTCTCAAGTTATCCAACATTGGAACAAAGCTGGTAAATATTTCCATCCAAACAAACCTAGAGGCTAAAAAAAGAAAAAATATTATGAAGTGAACTGCAAGGAGTATGGAGTCCTCACCAAGGTAGAACATGCATGTTTTAAAATCATAGCCTATCACCTTGATACAATGATGAGGTCTAGCAAAGTCACAGCATTCTTTGCCTAGGCATGTATGGCTCTAAGTAAAAAATTCCTAATTAGCCTACCTTAACTCATCATCTTGGAGATTGAAAAATGTTTTAAGAAAAATGAGAAGGATAGGAAGACATTTCCATTTCCATGCCTTATTAGAAAATTCTTCAAAAGGAAAGGCATAGCTCACTATTCAAATGAGATAGTCAATAGGGCTCCTACCACATCTTAGTAGGAGATGATGAGTGATAAATCTTTGTTCAAACTTCAAGAAGAGGATCAATCACCACCATCACCACTTTTATCATTGAAGATAACACCAAAAATCTTGGCTATTGCAAAAATACTAAGGAAGCTCAAAGAGTAGCAACTGCAACAATAGCAAGCCTCTAGAGGTAGTGGAAAATCCTCAATCTACTATCCAACCATGAGCTATCTAAACAAGGTCACATGCATCATTAGCTAGCTAGATAATAGAATGGCATAGCTATTCTCAACAAAAAGGACCTAGGTACTCATCCACTCCAATTTGAATGTGATAGAAGTTACTATGTCCATTCCAAAATAAGTATTTCTTAAAATTTCTAGGAATGTAATAGCCTTCTCTATGATGTTGGAAGAAGATGAAGAAGTGTTAGTCCTGGTCATGCTACACAAGAACCAATAGAGAACAAAAAAGGTGGTGGTGGATCATGTTGGAGAAGCTCTGAGTGCACCTACTACATCTGTCCCTAATATTTTTGCTATGGTATACATGCAACCATTAGTAGGAGCAAGGAGTAGAAGCATGAGAACTATTGAACATAAGGAGGTGTTGGAATGACTAGTGAGAATTTGGCAATCAACTCTAGAGATATTTGATCAGTCAAAAGATGTATTAGCCACTTTTTCATAACTACTACAGACGAATGATAAGTTATTGATTGCCAATGCACAACTTGAGGAGTCCACCACTAGTAATCAGTGATTATCCACCGAAGTTGTAGAACTCAGAGCCTATCTCTCTAACGCTACCACTTTCAAGCTAGAACTCTAAAGGGATGAAGATTTTCAATAACTTTAATAAAAATAATTAGAGGCCAAGAATTTGAAGGAGATGATGATCTTTGAGACATCACTATTAGAAGCTATGGCCAATAACACTAACCATGACCTATTACAAGTTCACAAGGAAAAATTGATATCAACCCATAAGAACCATTTCTTGTGAAATGTTGAGTAGAAAAAATATAAAAGGATAGAGTTTATTCATCAATAATAGGAATAACTTGCTAAGGTGGATTTATATCTAAGAAGATCTGTTGTTGAGAACTTGACTGAAAGAATTAGTGACTACTAAGAGTTGCAAAACCTTGTTCATTTATTTGACATTGAATGTAAAAAATTTGTAGCTTGGTTTATCAACATGAAAGAGATGTTCTTAACATTGTTGTGTCCATGAAATATTCCAACATCAGCACATCTAGGTGAAGCAACCTAGATTTTTCATAACCCCATGTAGCAAAGAGAAAAAAAATAAAGGCACTCCTAAACGCCTTCTAGTTTTTGGCAATAGTAGCATGATAGCCATGGCTACCAGTAGCATCAAGATGTGATGAAAGATCCTCTACATCATAGGAGCCTTCACCTCTAGGAAAGGTCTAAATATTTCATCCCATGTCTATTTATTCAAATATAAACTAACATTTTTTGTTCAAGTATTCTCATTCTTTGTAAATTAGACAAATTTTATAAGCCATACCACATGGCACTCAAAAATTAGTTAGTTATTAGAGGATGAGTTTTCTATCAATTATGAAAGTACGATGAAGTGTTAAATAAGGTGATTACATTGATGCATGTCCATCAATGTAGCGTTGTCAATGCATCTCAGGATGCATTGACACATGTGCATTAATGCTAATTGAATCATTGCCTATATATGTGTGCACACCCATCATATTTATGGCATCATTTGGTCAATGCCATAGGTAGAATCTTGTAGTTTCTTTCTATAGAACTTAGTAAACTTTTTTTTCTAAGTGCCATAGCATTGATTAAATTAATTGTATGACATTGTTATTTGAGTGTAATATATACCTAGGCACAATTGCATGAATGATAATAAAATCAAAATTTCTTCTATCCATTGTAGCACTTGGATTCATTTAACTTTATTTTTAATTATTTTATTTTACTTATAATTTACTTTATTATTTTTAAATATTTAATATTCTAATTCATAAGGAATGTGAGTATGACCACTTTGAGCATAATATATTAATGCTTAGTGATCCTAGTAGCAGATACTTGGTATACCCAGTAGTAAATATTTGGTAGCTCAATAGCATTTGTATACATTCAAGATGTGTATGGAAAGTGGAAACACATATTCTACATTTAGGATAGTTTACTTAATGAATTAGTTAATTAAGATAATCAAACCTTTCTTCATTTAATCATTTCACAAACAAAGAAAGTAATAAAAATTATAAAAATAATTATCCTATACCTCACTCACACTTAAACATACAAATAAGCTAACACAAGTGATGATTGGGAAGACAGTTACTCATAACCACATCTTTCACCATCTAAGAATATAGTCCACTTGGGTAAAACATAACCCACAAAATTCAACTAGATTGCACATACACACTAGTGATTCATATAGTTGAGCATAGGGAATACCCATTGCTCATTAGAGAGAAATGTATAATAGTATATGCTGGCACATATTGTTCATCATAATTGCCCTTATGTCAAGACTTTTTGGTATTTCCTACAATCCTCTAATCCATAAAGGATTTAATTTTTAGATACATGGCAACCTTTTTATATAAGAAAAAATTTTACTTATGCATTATTAGTTTAGACTAATGAATACTTTCTATAGTAAATGTACTCATAAAAGCTTGTATTATCATTAGTTTCTTTATTGTCATTTGATTATTCTTATCATTATCATTTGATTTTTCATTTATTTAACTTGATTAACTTCACAAAAATTACAAGAACTAAGAAGATTATAACATGTAGTTGATTAAATATAAGTCTTTCCACTTGCTTGCAATATCAATTCATTTTTAGGATCAAGAAGATTGATTAAAAAAATGTCCACAAAACTAAATGATATGGAAATAGATTCCATATGCTTAATGGAACCAAGAAGACTCAATTTTCTACTTAGCTTTCTAAAAAATCAACAAAGGATTAAATAGCTTGACAAAACATGAAATTTTAAAGTATTTTTTAGATTGTACATTAAAATTTGGAGTCCATTTAAAAACGATTAACACTACATGCTTATGTATAAAAGATCCTATATCTAGACTATCCTCCACCATTGAAGCATTTACTAGCTCAACAAATAGGAAAAAATGAGAATAACATCTATTATGAATGGTTTGAATGCCATGTTTTTGCATTGCATTATTTAATTAAGAAACAAACCTTTGATTACGAGGCAAGTAACCCAAAATTTAAATGAACATATATCATGATGTAAGATCATCTACATGGACCTTGTATACATCATCAAACAAAATCAAGTGTCTTAGTTACATCAACATCACTAAAGGAAGGCATCTCAAATTTTTGCTTGCTAGCTTATAAAGTTGCATTTTCAAAATGAATAGAAATTTCTATATTAATAGAAAAAGTAAAGATTTTCATATTAGGTGAAGAAATTACCATAGGATAATTCTAGAGAAGTCAAATCTACTAGAGAAAAATCAAAAAATAGAGAAATTAGCTTAGCATGTGTATTTATCCTAGTTTAGCTATATCTTTATGATATATATCAATTATTTAACCAAGACCATCTTTTTTATTTTCAAAAACATGATATTCAAGTCATTCATGTCATATATCATTCTCTTTTTTTCTACTTATTGAGCTAGATAATGTATTGATGATGTAGAGTGTTGTAGATATAAGATCTTTTATAGATAAGTATGCAATATTAATCATTCGTTAGTGGACTCTAGATTTTGATATCAAATCTAAAGCATATTCCAAAGTTTTATGTTTTTTTTAAGCTATTTAATCTTCCATTGAATTTAAAGAAAGCTAAGTAGAAAAGTGTTAATATTATTAGTTCTATTAAGTATATAGAATCTATTTCCATAGTATATGGCTTTCATATTCCATTTTATTCTTGTTGAAATCAATCTTTTTAACTATAAAAAGGAATTGGTACTGTAAGAAAAAAAAAGACTTACATTCAACTAATCATATATTGTAATCTTCCAAATATTTTAATTTTAATTATTGTGAAGGACACTTGTTTAATGTTTGTTATTTCCTACTTAAGAAAAAAGATGTTGAGGAAAAGAAAAAAAATTGCTGAAACTAACAATTGAAAAAAAAGAAATCCAAAGCCAAATAGACAAAAAATCAAGTCAATGTCAATGACAAGAATGATTAAATGGGAATAAAGAAACCAAAAAAGATAAAAGCTTGTGTGAATACTTTGAATTTTATTAAAATAAATATTGATCAATTTGAACAAATAGCATATATAATAAGTTTACTATCTATCCAAATATTAGATCTTTTGTTTATAAGGGGGTTGTAGCAAATGCCATAAAGTCTCAATGTCAGGTTAATTGTGTTGGATAATATTTGACAATATATATTTTTAGACCTTTATTTCCTACAAAAGTTTTTATTCTGCCAAAGCTTGATATTACTATATTAATTTCTTTTGCTATTTTAAATTTGAGAATGAATACCAAAAATGATGTAACTATAATTAGGACTAGAATCATCCTTCTTAATAACAATTAATTTTTTTCCCTTGATTTTTTAAAACATCTATTATAAGGTTGTACACCTAAGTACATATCCCAAAAATAATAATGAGATGTTAGCCTAGTGGTAAGACTCTTGGTTTGAAATCTCTAAGTGACCTTATTGTTTTTGGGATATTTTACTCAATGATTAAGCATGTGATCTACTCCAAAGTTTTTTGCTTATTATTAATAATTGTTTAGGTTCCAACATCCCATCCACTCCACTTTCCTCACTTTTTAAATTAATGAAATTTAAAAATAAATTTAAAGGTTAAAAAGTTAAAACTAGTATTAAATAATTCTTTTCATGACAATTATTGAGCCTTGAATTTTGTGTTGGTGATTGACCAAGTTATTATATACCCATAATAATTCTCATAAAAAGGTTATCTTCTAGCATTATAATGATAATTATTTATTTTTTATGACAAAGCCTAACTAACTAGTAATTAGTCTCTTAGTCAAAACTAAGAATTAAAAATGTTTTCTCCTAGATATCCCCATTTTGTTAGGACAAGACTAGGATAATGATGATGACGATAAAGGTTTTCTCCAAGTAGGATTTGAACTAGTCTACTAGTAAGCTATTGAGGAATAAGGGTTTGACCTCCATCCTATAAGCTCAAAACACTTGTCCTTACATGAACTATGAGTAACTCCTAGTGCTTTTTTTTAACTCTTGGAACTTTCTATACGCTCCATTTGAATTAGGGTCTTCCTTATTCAAAAAAAAAATTAGTGAGTCCCATAAGATGAAATTATCATAGTAATTTAGATGGAAAAAATAAGAGAAATTTAGAAAGATCTTAATTATTCAAAAATTTAAAATTTTGAATGATGTTTAATACATTAAGTTCTTCATATTGATACTCAACTTTAGCATATAGAAATTTTTTCTCCTCAATATAATTTTTGTGGAAGTGAAGAATCCTTTTCTCATATTGTTTTTACAAGTACCCAATTGCAAAACATGCTTGGAAATAGATATTTAAAATTTGCAATAGATTTTAACAAACCATTAATGATATTAATGGATAAATAGAATTTATGAAAAGTTTTAAACAAAAATTAATGATATTATTCTTAGTGATCAACATACTTTACTACTACCTTTCTTTGTATTTAGAAGTATCTTTGACCTTTTGTTCTCTAATCTATTTTATAATTTTTCTTTAAAATTAAATGTAAAATTCTTAAGGATGTTGCTTTTTATTTCCACCTTTCATAGCAAAACTTCAAGTGAAGACTAAATAATTAATTCACCTTTTACAATGTTACTTTATGTTTTCTTAATAAACTCAAGTTGAAAAATCTATTGGCTTCTATTACAATTTTTTTAAAAACTAGTGCATACATTTTTATTTGGAGAGGGTATTATTCCTTTTACTTAAAAAGACCCTTTCATAAAAAGTGAAAACTTATGATAGACCTTTTGAACACAAGTAAGTTCTCATCCTTTTCCTATCTCAGGATTGGTAGGAAGGATACAAATTTAAAAGGGTATCCAAAAATCATTGGGATTTTTCTTTAAACTATCCTTTTATATTAATGATCTAAGATACTCTAATATTTTTTATGATATATTTTCTAATGTTCATATCTTAGTAGTTTAGCCTTTCCTAAGAAATATTTATTTTTCATATAATATTATTTTATTTTATGAATTAATCGAGCATTTCATGTGGAGTAGATCTTAGTGTAGTGGTTTATTTACTTTTACATGGCTATAAAAGTTGAACCTCCTATTTATGATTTTATATGGATTTGATGAAACTAAAATTAAAATTTATAACTTACATCCATCAAGACCCCTTTCAAAATTCCTTTTATGGAATTTTTTCTGAATTTATTATTCAATACTACCTAGTGGAATTAGATGTGTATATGTAATATTAAAATATTATTTAGTTTTCTTGGGATTCCTATCACCTATTTATGACTTTTTGTATGTCTTTTTCTATTTTTACTTATAGTTGATCAGTTTTAAATTTGAATTTTTAACTTATAGATTAGATGTTACATGTTGTTTAAGTTGTTCTATTGCTCTAGTTTGTTATTTATCAGGTTTTTTAGTTTGTTAGGTTATTATAAGAGGTTAAGTTATAATTTATAGGTTAGTAGGTTATTTAGGTTTGAGGTTTCATAAGTTTAAATACTATAAAATATTTTGTCCACAACATGATATTTATCAAGTAAGTAGGGTACTAGTGATATAATAGCTTCCCCTTATTATATAACAAGGGAAGAAAAAAAATTGAGCAAAATTAGCAAGTGTAGTTATGGTAGAGTTAGAATGAAATTACTATGCTTTTCTTACCATTTAACACATGGGATCACTTAGATGATTAGCATAATGAGAAGTCTTATATTCAATTTCCTTCAATGATAACAAACTCATCCTTTAGTCAAAAATTTCATAACAAAGTGCTTCACCATAGTTGATGAGTCGTCATTGGTTGGCTACATTGACAAGGCCTCATTAATGCATCTCACCCTGCAATGATGAGGCCTTTTCAACATAGTGTCTATCTATCATCTATAAATACGTGCCTACCAGCCACATTTATGGCGAATCCAAATTTTAGTAGTAGCGAAGATCTTGCATTTTTTCTATTTGAAAGTTAGAATTCTTTTCCCCTGAGTGCCCACAGTAGGAGTCATTGAGTGTATAGATCTTTATTCGAGCATTATTGTACCTGAGCACAACAATGTGTGTAGCAATAAATATGAGCTTTCTGATAAACCTTGCAACACTTTGGATAGATTAGCTCTTTTATTTATGCATTTAATGTTTTCAATTATTTGTTAATTGTTCTTAATTATTTCACAAATATTTTCTAGAAATTGAGTTAATGAGGTTATTAAGCTAGATAGATTAAATACATAAGTAAAAATGCTTCAAGCATAACATGTATTCACTTGGTAATCCTAGCAACATTATTGCTTGATACAACTAGGAGCATAGTGCTTGGTTGCCCAGTAGCGGATATGTGGATTTAGGATGTGTGTAGAAAGTGGGAATAGATACTTATGTTAGGATTAGTTAAATGGTAGTTAATTAATTAATTTAAATTATTTAATCAAATTTATTTTACCTACATTTCAAGCACCCAAAATATAAAATACAAAATGATAAAAATCGGATGTCTTAGTTACACTTAACCATACCAACATACATTACAAGTGTAATATGGAGGACAACAATTGACCTTAAGGCTAGATTCACTTATTAAAGGGCTAGTGCATTGGAAACGATGAAGTCCACAAAATTTGATTAGATCATGTGTAAGCACTTTGATATTCATATGGTTGAGCATAGGGGTACCTTGTTACTCATCATTAGCACCGTTGCTAGGGACTTTGTTTGTGGAACATGCGCTATTTAGGTCTAAGTGGATACCATTCATATCATTGTACAAACCCAACAGTTAATAACATTCCCCACTATACATAAATTATAATATCACACTAACAATTTCATTTTGTTTTACAAAATGTCTTCTTCTTCTCATAAGCCTAAAGATACTAAAGCATTGATCCCATAGGAATGCAAGGTGGTATACACTCATCTAGATTAGTCTGTGCTGAATTTCACCTTCATCCTACATCAAAATGAACAAATGTGATGATGTGGTATGGAGGGCAACATCATTTTTCCCCTCAATAGATTGATGCCCGAAATGCTATTTAAAACCCTTAAGAAGTTGGGCATAGCAGATCTTCACAAAGAGTACATTATGGATGGATATGAAACTTGGAACTATTATCCTATTAAAACATAACATAAGCAAGATAAATGTCAGGAGAGACTTCATGAAGCTACGAAGGGGAAACATTACACTAACACCTTATTCCTACTAGATCAAGAGGAAAATGAAGATCCTCCCTTGGAAGGTTCTCAACATGAAGATTATCCACCCCCTGTTATTGATGGTGAGAGTGTGAGCATGACCTTGCAATCAACTATTCATAAATAAAGTTCAATAAAGAGTGATAGCCAAAGTAGGGACCTGGTTGAACATTGTAATAATAAGGGATCTAATGATGGTGATCATAAAAAGCATAAGAGTGATGGTAGACATTGTGGTGGCAGTGGCTGTCTACCTTCCTCTTCATCCTTTTCATCCAATTTTGAACATTCCTCTTCATCTAATTGTTCTCATGGAAGCCATCATCAAAACAACCATGATGAAGATGATTGACAAAATAACAATGATTGTGAAAGTTGCTAGAACTGAAGGGGTGACCGAAACCACCATCAGTGTCATAAACACAATGATGATGATGAACCTTTGCTAGTAACTTAAAGTATGCTTAACATTGCAGAGATAGTAAGAATTCCAACTAAGCATATGAAGGATAGTTGGATCAAGTGCCTAGATATGAACAATATCCCAAGATTTGAGGGGGGATATAATTGTAATTTGCAGACACATCTACAAGCTTTTCAAGATGCCTATGCCTTACAAAACATAGAGAACGAGTGGCAGAAACTCAAGCTTTTCCCAAAGACAGTCAATAAGGAAGCTAAAAGTTGGTACTAGTCCTTAGAACTAGAATCTATTTGAAGATGGAGTACCATGTTAGAAATGTTCAATGACAAATATCAAACATACTCTAGAGTGTCTAACTTAAGAAGGTAAATCCAAGGCTAGAAACAAGGAGCACATGAACCCTTAGATGTTGTCATGGGCCAATACTATCCACTCCTACACAAATGCCCTAGCCATGCTTACTCTTAGAAAAACNTCCACTCCTACACAAATGCCCTAGCCATGCTTACTCTTAGAAAAAACAACTCAACACATCATAGATGGGCTTAGAGTAAAAACAAGAAGAACCCTTGGGGTGTATGCCCAAGGGAGGTTGTCTGAAATGAGAGCTCATTATATCCAAAGGCTAATTGAGCAAGTAGAAAAAAAAGAAGTTGAACTATGAAAAAGAAAGAGTGCTAAAGAGAATAATAGGAATTCATCCATAAAAAAATGAGAGGTTTGATTTTGTGATGAGGAGGAGTCACCACTTGATAAAGTGGTGAACAAAAAGACCATGCCTATCCAAAAATCTATTTTTGACATTTCAGCCAAGGTTGACAAGTTATGGGACTCTTTGGATGAAAATTTTTAAACCACTTTGAAGATTTCTGAAGAATCCAAAGAGCAAAATAGTTATCATAATTGTGGATGGCAAAAAGAAGCTAAACATGCCTACTAAAGAGGTAAGGGTAAAGCTGCTACAGTAGAGAAAGTTGTGGAATCTAACTCTAATGATAAAACTAAATGTGACATTTTTCAATGTGAACATCGAAAGGGATGCTACCCTATGGTGTCACACTTATAAGAGTTAGGAGTGTATGCATTAAATCCTTACCTAGAATGTAGAAAAGCTCCAAAATGATTGCCTTATCCTCAAGGTAGTCTAAGGTAATTCCACCAACAACAACAAGTTTACTACCCAAGTGGAACTCCTCCATAACCTTATGAATGGTACCAATAGTGGTACCAACCACAATCATGGGGAATGCCACCACCAATGTAATAGTAACCTTATAGGTAACCAGATCCATATGGGTACTATGTTTAGCGACCCCTCTCCCTAGAAGTTTGGCAAGCCATGCATCATTCCAACATCATCCTAGAGTACCACTGAACACATTCACCATCTACTCGAGGAGAAAACACATATCTGTATCCTTATCATCCTCAACATCCCTCTGCACCTACACCTCCACCTTCAACCCAATTACTTCCTGCTCCATCTATGCAAGGTGAAATTCCTCTATAGTTGTAACAATAACATTGCTATAAGGGTTGTACACTCACAACCAATTTTTTNCAATAACATTGCTATAAGGGTTGTACACTCACAACCAATTTTTCAACCAAGTATTCTAGATAATCGATCAAGGAAATGACCTTTCTTCCAGCCCAACAGTCCTCTCCAGCCCTCACAACCTACTTTGGCTAATCACCCTACATCTCTAGCACCCTCATTCTCTGCATCAAATACCTTCGAGCACCCTTCAAACCAAGTGCTACCTAGGATCTTCATTGTAATGCTAACTCATGCTATTTCTGACTAGATCAAGGCTGAAAAACTTCCTACAAAAGGATATGATCTAGGAATTCTACTCATCTTTCTATAAATTTCTAGACAAAAGCCATGCAAGGCTCTTCTTAACTTAGGTTCTAGAGTTAACCTCATCTCCCATGATATGTACAAGGCCTAGAACCTACCACCTCTTAAGAAGAGTAATATCCATCTAGAATTAGTAGATCGGTTGATTACAATCCCTTTGGGATTAGTAGAGGACATTATGACCATAGTTTGTGGGTGGTCCTATCCTACTAATTTTCTGGTAATCAAGGTGGAAAACTACAAAATTGACTTTCCCATCATCATGGGTAGGGCTTGGTTAAGCACGGTCAATGCATGAATGTGTATAAGGAACCTATCTCTCAAAATACCTAAGGAGAATGAGTTAGAAAAAATTGAGAAGAAGCATATTCCATGCATCGTTGATGAGAGCGATTACTCTAGCAATTATTCTAATTATGAGAGCAGTTACTCTAATTATTAAATTGGTTACTCTAGTAGTTATTCTAATTACTCTAGTGGTTACTTTAGTAGTTATTCTAATTATTAAAGCAGTTACTCTAATTATTAGAGGTGTTGCTCCAAGCCTATAAATACAATGCCCAGGTGCACAATTGGAGGAAAGTATTTTAGCAGTCAAGTAGTGAAACTCTTGTAGTCTATTTGAAAGTTAGAGTATTTTCCAAGTGCCCATAGTAGGAG
>MNCI01030164.1:910439-946115 GCA_015680685.1 Gnetum montanum | reverse complement strand
TTTCCAAGGGATATACCTTAAGTGCTTGGATCAAGAACAAGCTAAGGATGCTCTAAAATAGCTTCACAAGGAAGAAGACATAGGGTTCCGCTCATTAGTTCATAAAATCATAAGGTCCAATTATTATTGACCTACTATGATTAATGATGCTCACAACTTGGTTAGAACTTGTGTTCAATGTCAAATATTTAAGGGTAAAGATCCCAAGAGTTTGAAGCTAATGAATCGCAATTTGCTAGGCCCTAATATCAGATACATGATATCAGGTACACGATATCACCACCTAGGTAATGATATCGTATACATGATATTTTGATTTTTATGTTAGCCTATAAATATCATACTCAAGCACATGAGAAAGGAGCCATTAGTTAGTCATTAGGAGTTGAGAGTCTTTTTGTTAATTTTCAGTTCTTTTCCCAAGTGCATGCCCACAGTGTGATGCTTGTAATTGTATGAAACCTTTGTTCAAGTGTGACATACTTGGACATGCACATAATCGACAATAAAGATCGAGATTACTTCATCACTACAGCATTTACTTAGCCTTTATTTTCTTTAAATGTTAATTATTATCTATTGTTTTCTTAGTTAATATTTCTTTATCATCATTTACTATTCCTATTGTTAATGTCAAATGAGTACAACTTAATCACAAACATTTAAGTTTCACTATGTGGTAACCCAGTAGTGTATCAAGTAATGCTTCAAGTGATGTGTGCTTGGTGATCCCAGATGTAATACATGAAGTCCAAGATGCATATAGATGATTAAGGATAGATGCTAATCGCACTTAGGCTAGCTTAGATTTTATTTTCCATTGTCTATTAGTTTACTAAAGTTATTTCTCACTACCTTTAGGAGTAAGCACAGTATTAGAAATCACATCATACACCTCATGCTGGACTAGATCATATGTGACAAAGAAAATACTAGTCTAGGTGGGAAGACAGCGAACTACAATCAACATATAACTATCTCAGTGCTAGAACTAGTTCATCTACAGAGTTCGACTGAATCACGCGTATAGGCTTGTATTCATATGGTTGAACATAGGGGTATCTTTCTACTCATCATTGGTGCCGTTGCTAGAGACGGTGCTAGTTATCTAGACTAGTTATTTCATACAAGATCACTACAACAACGTATTAACAATATATCTTTTAGAAAAGAAATTAATTTCAATTAAGTCACACACAATTCACAACAATGTCTCTCTCACAAGACAATGATAATGCAACAACTAGTGAGGCAATTCATTGGAGAACCAACGAAATATATAATGTTGAAGAAGTTTTGAGTACGCAATCTTGTGCAGGTGTTTCATATGTTCATGGACATCCCAACAATACTCAAGGACTCTTGTCATCCAACTCAGACACCTCTAGTAAATATGGGACATCCCATAGAATGAGGGGACCCATGAGGCCTCAAACCTTCTCAATGGTTAGCAAGAGTACATTAGGGGATGATTGGGAGACTTACAAAAGTCATGACGAGTCTTCTAGTTCTCTCTCTTCCTCTACTCTTTCAAAATTAGGTCATGACATGGATGACTATTTCTCAAGTGGTTAGCATAGAAATATAAATTAAACCCACAAGCAAAGTCAGGAATGCCAACATGAACAAAGACAACATCGTCCCAACTCACAACAAGGGTCTGCACTAAGTATATTGTACCCAAGGCTCAAGATATAGGAGTCAAATCTCTTGTACCAACACCTTGGCACTTGTTTGAGGCCATACAAAGATTTGTTCAACCTACAGACCAAGTTCTCTTTGCCTTCTTTTGCAAAACCTTCTAGTTGGAACATGTAAATCTCTTCTTCAAGAACTCCACGAAGAAAAGTAGTTTTCACATCTAATTATTCTATATGTAGGTCAAACGTAGCACACATTGCTAGGACTACTCTGACTACTGTAAGTTTAACCACATGAGAAAATATCTTGTTGAAATCAATTCCTTCTTTTTGAACATATCCCTTTACCACCAATATTTCATGATATTGCTCCACTTGGTCATTACTATCACGTTTGATCTTGTAGACCCATTTGTTTCCAATAGCCTTCCTCTCTTATGGTAGTGTAACAAGATCCCATGTCTTATTTTTGTGTAAAGCTTCAATCTTCTCCTGCATTGCTGCCATCCGTAAAGACACATCTATACTTTTGATAGCCTCATGTTAAGTTGAGGGCTCTCCATCCTCCATTAAAAGGAATTATGCAACATTACTTTCAGTAACATAATTTGAGTTCCAAGTTGGTGATCTTTTTACCTGAGATGATCGACGAACTTCATAAGCTTCAAACTTGACTGGTTTATTGATGATCTTTTTACTTGAGATGATCGATTGAAGCCTACTAATAGCATTCTAATACTTGATTGGAATAGCAACTAAGGGATAGTAAGTTTTTGCATCTAGTTTATTAGATCTAATGTGATGTAAATAAAATTATTTCTTGCCTTGGCTATTAGACCACATTTGTGTTAAAACCTTTCGTTTGACTAGCTAGCAAAAAATGCTTAGGATCTTGTTGCATGTCCTCTCAAGAGATATTCTATTTTCTCAATCATGCATTCCCTAAAAATACTAACAACAATCTCGCAAATCCTTAGGAACTACTTTAGAGATTTTGTCTAGCCTTGAGATATACAAGATATAAGTGTACATAATGAATTGACATAAGGATTTTCTTTTTAAAAGTAATAAATCACATTCATTGAGTACAATGTTTGCATCTTTACCTTTAACTCATCAAGAAGAAAATCTTGCATTCTTTTAATCTCTTTCCAAAGTTTAGCATTGACTCCAATTCCCCAAACAACACCTCAATATAAGATATTCATATAAATGATAGTTTGAAAATTTGTTTCTTGACCTTCCAAGATCATAGTCCTAAATTCCTGCACTTGTTTTTAAAACCATACAGATCCTTGAAACCTCCAACTATTCTTTGTTTGTTGAACTTGTTCCACATATAATTGTTCACATAAATGAGACCCAAATATTTAAAAGAATATACTATTTACATAGTGTTATGTCCAAAATGGAAGTTACAATAGGTATTTCTTGTACCC
This sequence comes from Gnetum montanum, assembly GCA_015680685.1. Taxonomy (NCBI): domain Eukaryota; kingdom Viridiplantae; phylum Streptophyta; class Gnetopsida; order Gnetales; family Gnetaceae; genus Gnetum; species Gnetum montanum. The sequence continues at coordinate 943,036 of MNCI01030164.1, read as the reverse complement.
TAGATAATCAATTGGTTTTCTTCACATTCACTTAAAGGCTAATGAGCAAAAACAATTTTTAAAAATTTACAACATACTTTGCATATCTTCTATAGTAGCAAAGATCAAGGTAGCATCACTTACATATAAAAGAAGATGTACTACTTAGGATCCAATTTTGATAACATAGCTATCTTGCCCATTAGATAGCTATTCTTTCATTTCATTAATAAAGATACTAATGAGAGTTGGAGAAAGTGGATAATCTTTCACTTCCTCATTCAATCTTTGAGTTGTTCCAATCAAATTTGAAAGAAGGATAATTTTATACAAGTGTAACCATAGTTTTGTATGTACCATTAAATCATATGCTTTTGCAAAATCAATAAAACAAATAAAAACTTTTTATTTAGTACTTTTGCAAAATCTATCCAGTATCTCATAGTAACTAAGTGATTAATAGTGGATTGATTTTGTCTAAATATCACCTAACACATTACCTTGACCTAGTTAACTTCAAGCCCTAAATTGAGTCTCTTTTCTAGCAAAGTGTTCAATAACTTAGCAAAAATATTACTCATAATTATTGTTCAATAATTGTTCAAATTAATTTAATTTCCTCTTTTATATAATAAGATAATTTTACTAGTTTTATAATGTTTATCTAATCCTTGATCTTTTGTTGAATTTAATGTGTGCCAAATTTCTCTTTGAATACAAGGTCCTTTGCACTTTAATAATTTTTCATATAAACCATTTGAATCTACATCTTTACAAGATACTAGGTTCTAATACCATTTATGACTTCCTCAAGAGAAAATTGGAAAGACATTTATTGTAAAATAACAATAGACTTATCGTCTTCTTTTGTAAATAGTTTGTTGTAAAATGAATAGATATCTTTAGAAAAATTAAATAATGAAGAGATGCTATGATGAAAGCATTGCTAAAACTTTCTAGGCTCCTTTTTAATGTTGTAAGAAAAATCTTTCTATTACTTCCACTAAATTTTCTTATCTTGGTATTAATCAAATATTTATATGCCTTAACTAAAGTTTGTTTATGACTCTTATTTGCATTTTTAATATTTTTTTCTAGCTTGTATGCAATCCTTATCTATCCAAGTCTTTTGAGCTTACATAACTTAGCTACTCTAAGAAAAATTTGTTCAAGCTCATTATGTTTTCCTTTTAGACTTCATTTGTTATGTGCTACATCCATATATTTTTTCTTAATTTTTAAGGTGACTTTGTACTAAATATTTTTATTCTTAACTTTTGTTGTCTAAGAAAAATTTGAATTTGAAACAAAAACTCTACATTGTAATGGAAAGAATTCACTAACTATTCTTCAATTTTCAACTCAATAAAATCAACATCTTTTGAAAAAAAAAAATAAAAGCAAATCAATTCAAGAGTTTCATTGAGGTTTTGTTAAATTAAATGAAAAATATTAAGGAAATCTAGCAAGGCCATTTCAAATGAGGAAATTAAGAATTTTTGTCTATTCTAATAACTATTGATGAATCTTATTAATAGCACCATTTGCAAAATGTCTATCTAACTATGATCTTGAACTATTTCTAAACTGACAAAATTATGTTACCACTGAATAATTTGTGTTTTTTGTGAACCTATCCTTGCATTAAAATATTTACATATAAACACTAAGCCTCTTATTCTATAATATCTCTTCCTAAGAATTGAAAAGGATGATCACGAGACAACTCTATAAAATCATATAATGTAGCATCTCTAGGGACAAAAGTACATGTGACAAGAAAGGCATAATGATGGTGATATAAGATCTTTAGCCAAAAATATTTTTTATGATTATTAATTTTATTCTAAAATAATATAATTTTCAAGACATTTTCTCATTAATACTACAATGCCACGAGAATGCCTATTGCTTCATCCTACTTTTATATTTCTTACAAGAAATTTAGTTGACCCAAGAATTGCAAATTCTACAAAACCAACATCTTCTCAAGTTTAAACAAAACCATAAACATCATAGCTAATAAATAAATGAATAATATCTAATAAATCATGATTTTGTAGGCTACGATATTGAGTATATGATATTAGAGTCACAATATCAAAGCCCATGATACGATGTTAGATATGTGATATTGTTGATGTGTGCAAGGCCTTTAAATACAACAGTTAGGCATACCATCCAAGAGAATTCATTCCATACTAGATAAACTCTATTAGTTTGTTTATTTGATTTTAGTACTTAGCACGTAGTAGTGTATGCCTATAGTATGATGTCTTGTAATTGAATGGAGTCTTCATTTGAGTGTGATGTACTTGGACACATTACATGCCCAAAAATAAATATGGAGATTACTCTACATCATTATAGCATCACTTAGTATTTATTATTTTCACTTAGTTAATGATTTACTTTTAATGCATTTTATAATTATTGTTATTAAGCAGAATGAGTATGACTGATCTTGAGCACTTAAGTGTAGCTACTTGGTAACCCAGTAGTACTATCACTTGGTATGCCCAGTAGTGTGTTATTGGTAATCCCAGTAGTAGTTACATGAAGTCCAAGATGTGAACAGAAGATTAGGACCAGATTCTCATCACATATGCTAGATTAGATTTGTTTACTGACACTTAGATTTAGAAACTACTACATTTACTTCATATTAGCTAGGAGCACTATGGCCAATACAACATCATATATCCTATACCTCATCATGAGTTAAACGATATGCATTATCTTTATTGACTCACGTGGGAAGACAACGATCATGAACTCTAACTAGTTATTCACATAATCATAGTGCCTTGTCTACAAAATTTGATTGGCATTGTGTGTGAACACTTGTATCTCATATGGTTGGTTGGTGAATACTCCACCACTCATCATTGGCACTGTTGTCATGGACAAGTTAATGTTATGCTAAGTTAATTATTTTTCAAAGTTCGCGGTATCTAAAACTTAAAGTCAAAACTAATAACATAAGTAAAGCATAATTTTAACTCAAACAATCTAGAAATTATAATATAGCTTCACATATTGATCAATCAACACTAGAAAGTAGACAAGGAGCATTTATAGAATTATTGATGAAGAAGAATTAGGGATGCCAATGTAGGCACAGATCACTTATGCTCACATTGATCCATATCATCTAGATTTTATTTTCATCTTCTATCAAGACAAGAAAATGATGTAGAGATACATGCAAGGTGATATAGTCATACCTCTAGAACATGCAGCACTGAACATGTTACAAACTACTCTAAGGGAAATGCATTTGGACTAGATCTTGGAAAAGTATAATGTGACTCAACACATGACTAGATCCTATGAACCCACCAATGAGTAGATGAGAAGAGATGCTTCCATGGACATCAAACATATACATATCAAAGGAAAGTAGACTAACACTTTTGTTATCATAGAAGAACATGATGCTAATCAACTTATTTTAGAACAACTCCACCAGAACCATGAGGAACCTTCAATGATACTTATCATCAAATTAAAGGAACATGTCAAAGCCCAACTTCATTCTACTTTGGTAGAGACAAATAAGAGGGAGGCTACTAACTCGAGATACATGTGGGACTCTAGGCCAAGGAATCTTGCTAAACATTACAAGGAGACATAGAAGAGCCATGAAAGAAGAACCAATTGACACCATTCTCCTACCACCTCATTTGCCTCATCACGATCATCAAAGAACTCTAACAGGAGAAGGCATAAGTACTAAGACTCTAATAGGAATGAAAGGTGAACTCATGGTCATCATGATAAATATTCAAGATACTTTGATTTAGAAGATGAAGAGCATGAAAGAAGAAGGAGAAGAGACAAAAGAAAGGATCAAAAGATGAATGAGCATACAAGGGGTCATTTCTACAATACAGCATACAAGCGCGACCACGATGATGAACCCCTTCTGCCAACATGAAGCATAATAAATATTTAGGAAGCTATCTACATACTGATCATGCATGTGAGAGATAGTTGAATCAAACAACTAGACATGAACAATATAACATGATTTGAATGTGGATACAACATTGATCCCCAGCATCACCTTCAAGCATGCCATGATGCCTATGCCCTTCAAAACATAGAGAGTGATTAGCAAAAATTAAAATAATTTCCTGTCATATTTTTGAAGGAAGAAAAAAGTTGGTATAGGTTACTAGAATCTGAATCCATCAGACACTAGAGTACCATGCTTGAAATCTTTAATGGTAAATATCAATCCTATTCATGAATGTCAAATCTAAGAAAATAGATCTAGAATTGGAAAAAAGGAACTCATGAGACCCTTGATGTAGTAATGGGTAGATATTATTCATTGTTACATAGATGCCCAGGACATGAATTTTCATCAAAGAAATAGCTTAGGCACATCATGGATGGGGTAGGAAGAAAAATAAGAGAGACTTTTGGGATTTATGCCTAGAGAAGATTATTAGAACTAATCGACCATGAAATTTAAAGACTCATCGACCAAGTGGCCAAAGAAGAAGGAGAACTCAAAAAGAGGGAATTACCTGAAGAATACAATAGATTTCCATCAATCCAAAAGAGAGTTGCATGAGTGTGTAATACCCAAGAGGAAGAAAGCTTGGACCAAGTCATCTGAAAAGAGATGCTACCAATCTAAAAATTTATTGCCAATGTAAGCATATAGGTTGCAAAAATGCAGAATTTATTTGATGAAAGGTGCACAAAAGCATTAAAGATTGCAAAGGAAAGAGTAGACCAAGCCTTCATAAAAGGCAAAGACAAAAGAAAGAAGAGAGAACTTGGATGTAAAAGTAAATTTGCTTTCTTAACTAAGGTATTAAATACCCAACTCTACAGATGATGAAGGTTGTACTGTGTGTTAGTATGAACATCCTAAGGGATGTTGTCTAGTTATGAAACATTTGCAAGAAATAGGGAAATACTTAGTTAACCCTAAACTTGTTCAAAAATAGGTGCCCAAATGGTTGCCTTATTCTCAAGGTAACTACAAACAACAACCTCAACTAATGTACTATCATGGTGGAGCCCTGTCACAACTGTAGGAGCAATATCATTAGCAATGGCAACAACCTCAATTGTGGGCCATGCCATTGCCTTACCAATAGTATCCATATCAACAACATGAACCTTATAAATACTATGTCCAATGACTTTTATTTTCAGCAAATGCTACTATACAAACTCCACATTATTATATGCCAAAATACCATCAACTGATGCCACCAAGGTTCAATTCAAACTCGTACATGCATCCACAAGAAACTGATTTTTCAAATCTCAATTCGAATCCTTTGCCACTAGTGCCATCATCCATAATGCAAGGAGAGTTTCTAATACAATCATAGTAGAGGAAAGCTACAAAGGCAATAAGTATATAAGTGAAAGATCTCACCTATAATGCTAAGGACCAAACAAAGAAACATCCTTTCTTTAGGACAAGTCTCGAGAACATGGGCAGAATTGGAGCTTCATCAAAAACCATCTTCTCCTAAAACAAATCTTATCACTATTAACAAGCTTTCATCATCATCAAGCCCAAACATACAAGTTGTCATGCTTATTGAAATTGTCATAGAATGGATCAAGGTAGGACCACTTCCTAAGAAGAGAATTGATCTAGTAAATCCTTTGATTTATTTGAGAATAGCTGAGAATTTACCATGCAAATCTCTATTAGACTAAGGTTTTGGATTGAATTTGATTTTCTACAAAACATATCAAGCATGGAAGCTACCATTGTTGAAAGAATGCAATATTAGGTTGGATCCTATGAATCAGTTTGTCACCACTCCTTTGGGGTAGATAGATGATGTACTGACCATTTTCAATGGGTGGTCATATCCAACAGAATTTTTGATTATTGATGTGAAAGATGTTGATAAGGAATTTCCAATAATCATGGGAGGGCATGGCTTAGCACAACTAATACTAAGCTAAGTATGAGAGATTTGTTAGTTGAAATTTCTAAGGAAGATGCACATGGAGCCATACAGACATAGCAAATTCCATGCATAACTACTGAAAGTAAAGGGTGAAATAGTAGACTGACACTTCAAAACAATGACACAATTACCATTCTAGTCCATAATAATAACAATAAACAACTAGTATGTGCAACAAAAAGAGTAGAGGTCACCAAAATAAAAGACACCTTGTGGCCACCATCCAAGAACCAATAGTTGTCTAATACATGCATGAAAACATCTAAAACAGTTACTAATTCCCATTCTAAGATGACTCCAACTAAGAGCCCAAAAATGAAACAATTAACTCATAATCATACACCAGAAGGGAAGGAAAACAAGGACTTATCTAAACATAACTCCACTACCATCAAAATTACATGGGATAATAATCAGAAAGTTAAATCACTAAAGATGGTAAGTCAACCACTTAGAATGTATGATCCAAGAGATTTTGGGAGCATTTTCTAAACACTCATATAAGAGTTTAGTCATGGGGAAGGCATCCTATCATGACTTGGAAATCAATAAGTGATTTTCTAATTTTTTTTAACACTTCTTTTCAATTTTCAATTCTTTAACAATTTCCATTCTTTATACTTTTTCACAATTTTTTATTATCTTTTCCATTTCTTCTATACATTGTTTTTAAAACCTTTGTAAATAATTTTGATTACAAATAAGGCACATTCAAATAAAGGCAAGATGTAACCCAATAAAGTGAAGATTTTTCTATGTTATCAAGTCATGAGAGATTGATTATTTGCATAGTAAGCCCACATCATCCATCTACCCATTCCATTAATAATAGGTTCTTACCATGACCATAATGATATCTTCTCCCATCATACAACTAAGAATAAACTTGTGATCATTATGCCTACATAGAAAAATGAAGAACCAAGTGGGAATGTAAAGGGTATGACATCAAGGGAATTTTTGGATTCTTTTTGGATTACTATTGTGAACTTCTATCATGTTACTAAGGTTGTATTATATCCTTGTAGATCTAACAACAAAATGAGAATAATAGTAAAATAAGTTGNTCCTTGTAGATCTAACAACAAAATGAGAATAATAGTAAAATAAGTTGTGCCTTAAAAGGTTGACACAAATAACAAATAAAAGGGCACAAAATAAATTTCTAGGGGTCCCACTAGATAGACATGTTACCCATGCCTAAAGGTAGGCAGGTTCTCAACAATGTAAAAATAAAAATAAAGTGCCATGAATAAAACTCCCACCTTGGACAATATGCCAAGTAACAATACTCCTTGTAACATTAATAGTCCAACAATTGTAACTCCAAGAGATGAAACGATGCAATGTCACTGGATGTGGTTTGGACTTGGTTTGAATCTTGGATAGAAAGGCTAATAATTACCTTAATTACTAGTAAAACACAAGAATTCATTATGCTTATGGTAGGACACCTCACATCCTAATTTTTACAATTCCTTCTAAGCCTAGTTCATATCACTGTTTGAATAATCATAACTTATGATTTTATGTAACATACAGTTATTTTCCAAATTTAGAGATACTAAAATGTGTGTCTTGCTAAATAGGTATGTGTTACATTCAATTCCTTAGGTGCCTAAGGACACTTCTAGGTGTCATTATACAAGGGCATTAAGGGTTGGAGCTTTCTTTGGGGAGGATCCACTTGTATAACTATTGTATCTTATACTTTCCAAGCAATTCCACATCATCTTGAAACTTTCAAACAATAATAAACACTTTTCATATCATTTCAAAATAATTTTTCTACGAATATGAATTCATTAACCTTCTCACCTAGCTTATGAACTTTTCTCACATGAGATTCCTTCACTATGAACTTCAAATGATAAATGTTTGATGAAATTTTGCATATTGTCATTGTCCAAACCCTCTGAGCCACAATAAAACCTTCTAAACATCCAAAAGAATTAATTTTTCCAATCAATCTTTTTGAAAGATGAATTTTATAGGGCTTTGATATCGAGTCACCAATATCAAATCTACCTTGATATCAAATCCATAATATCAAATCCTTGATATCTAGTGTCAAAAAATGTATAAATATGTGGGGAGTTAGAAAATTTTTTCATTCTTTATCATTTGAAGTAAGAAAAAATTTTCAAGTTTTCTTCTATGAAAAAATCTCTTACCTCCTAGCTTTCCTAAGCCATAACTTGCTTAATATCTCTTTGAGTTTCGTAACTTTTGAACCTATTTGATCATGAAGTGTTCAAATTAGTCATGGAGAAAGGGGGAAGGGGGGGTGGTTAGGGGCAATGACAACAGGCAGGATGTTGGGGTTGCTAGTGAGGAAAATTTGAGCCAATTTTTCAGAAAATCCTAACACTTGAGAGGTATTTTTAAGGCTAAGTATGAAGAGAAAGTTGAAATTTTTAAGAATAAATCAATCCTACTAATGCTAAAGCACTTACATAATATTCTGAAGGAACCATAACCATCAATATAAGCAATCCATACATATAGATAAAATGAATAATTGTGAGGAATTATAAGAATCCTAACACCTATGGGGTAAGTTTTTGAAAATTCTTCTAACCTTGCTATGATGATAAACTATGAACTTAAAGAAAATAAGGGTATGTGTAAGCTATAAATCCATTAATAACACATGGAAATACCTTTGTAATTTTGAAATCTTAATGATTGTAGATGATACCAAAAAGAGGAGGAGCAGAAGGAGAACCCTCACAAGAAGAAAACAAATGATCAAGAGGCTAATGAAGAGGAAAAAATGAAGAACAAGACCTATAACATGAGGAGTAGGAACCCCATTCATTTAGCATTAATCAAGAAACTCTTACTATGAGACAATTAGCCAAAGGAGAGGTAGTAGCACCACAAGAGAAAGAATAACACCTCACATTGTCACATGACTACCTCCAACCCATCCAAGAAAGATCCATCTTTACCATAGTCATCTTGGAAATGAACTTTGGACTGTTCATGGCATTTTTTCCTAAAGTGGTTACGATGAAACTCTAGGCATCACCACTATGACCAATTCTATCAGAAAGTGGTGAATGGTATCTTGGAGAAACATCCCAATTTTTGCACAACAAGGAAGAGTGATCTACAATCAATATTATAGGAATTTTAGTTTCATTCTCAATCAAGGCAATTACTAAAGCTTTGAATATAGCAAATGAAGGGGAAATATTATCATATCTATCCACTCGATTAGATCTAGAAATAAGAAAATTATGGTTTAAAAGGGTTTATGTCAAGAAAGGTAAAGGCTACAATGAACTAAATTTGGAGAAGAGGATATACTTTAAAATTGGCACTTATCATATGTTCCCAACAAAAGGACTCAATCAATTATCAACTTATGTTGATAAAGGAAGTGCAATTTTGATGGGCAAATTCAATGCTAATCTAGTACAACTCTATTTTATGGAAATTCAATGATTATTTGAAAAAAGAAAGATTGGGAAGACAACACTATCATTTCCTTGCCTTATTAGGAAACTTTGTAGGTCAGCTGAAATCTTAGGATACACCAATGACATTCCCAGGAGAGTCCAGAATGCTTTATATGCCAAGTTGCTCAAACTAGCACTACCTAGGAAAGATGAGGATGATGAACAAGAACCAAAAAAAGAACAAGATCAAGAGTAAGAGAAATGACAAGATCAACAAGTAGAGCCCAACAATCAATAGCAAGGGTAGCAATAGCTATAGGTTTTATTGCCACTGTTGCCATAAGACTATTAACCATCCATTAACCATTTGCACTAGATTACAAAAAGAATTAGCTGGGAAACCAAAGAAGAGGAAAATTTGCACAAGGTCATTGATAGTGCCATAATACCCATAGTTTTAGTTGATCCTACAGGTAGAAAAATTTCATTAGAGTTAGGAGGAGAGGTATGATCAAAAATGATATCTAGAAATGCTACATCATTCCAACTAGTACTAGAGACTAGAGAAGGAGCCATAGTAATGGTAATGCAGCACCAAGATGTAGCCAGAGTAGTAGAGGTGGTCACCAATCACATCCAAGAGACATTCAATGTACCTATTGTATCATCGATAGAACTTACTAGAAATAGAGATGCACAGATACTAGACAGAACTTCAATGACTCTTGCCGATCACAAGGATGCACTTGATAAACTATTGCAAATAGGACAAGTAATGACAACACTCTTCGACATTTCAAGTGATGTCACTGTAATGCAGTTAGAATGGATTTTCACTAAAGGGAAGTTGGTCATGGTCGAAACAAAGGTAGAACATGAAAAAATAGAAAGTTTGAAACTACAATAAGAGCTCATAGCCCTAAGAGCTGAAAGAAGAGATTTCACATAATTTGTCACACTTAACTAGATTGAGCAATTCAAAAAAGAGTAGATCAACAAATTGATTAAGCAGAACAAACACTTAGTAGATGAGAAGGAGAAAGTAGTATGAAATGCCTCTATAGCTAAAGCACAAACATATGCACTTTTTTAGGCACTTACTGCTATATAGAAACAAAACAAACAACTTGCCATTGACAACATGAGGTTGATCATAGTAGAAAAGTAGAAAAAAATTCTAGAAGAAAGTATCCATTAGTTAAGAGTGTAATTGATGAGGGTCAACCAAGATAGGAGCTACCTTGTGAGAGAACATAGAACCCTCTATATGGAGGAGGTATGCACTATTAGATAGAAATTAGCACATGGCAGAATGAGGTAAAAAAGCATGAGAGGTTGAAGTGCACTTCCAAGACTAAGTGGGCATGTACAAGTAGATAAATGAGAAAGAGATTTAGATGGAAAAGACCAAACTTAGTTTTATTACACAAAAAAATCCTGATTTGCAACCCATCTTAGATAGCATGGCCCACACCTATCAAGTGAAAGTAAAGAAATAAAGACTTGCAAACAATGGACTTGAAAGAATACATGACATTAGCAAACCTCTATTATCCTAATTTGGCCATGTTAACAACAGGTAGGTCCAAAAATGAGCTAGAACAACAAGTAGAAACTACTTATGCCTTATTTGAGAAAGAGTTTGCAAACTAAAAAGGATGCTTTATAAAAACTCTAGGTAGAAAACTTAGAACTAGAATTAGTAAAGGCTAGTTATCATGGATAGAAAGATGTAGCAAAAAACCTAGATAAAAGACTCTTAGACTATCATGAATTAAGAGAAAAGGCCAAAGAATTTGAGGAAGAAAGAAGGCAATTCATAGCTTGGTATGTCAAAGAAAACCAAATGTGTCCATAGCTTTCATGCCCATGGGATTTGCCAACTCCATCAAACATTGGTTCATTAGCATGAACAATGCATGATTCCAGAATAGAAGAAGAAAAACTTTAGGTGCTTCTAAATTGGTATAAATTTTAGAAGCCTAATGATAAGGGAAAGTAACCAATGGAAGAGCCACCACCACTTGGAACAACTTAATACTACATTAAGCTTTCCTTGATTTTGTTCTTTGTTTTGTAAATTTTTAATATCATGAAATGTGTCATTTTTGTAAACTCCTCTATGACATTTATGAGTCATGTATATAGTAGTCAATGTTGTGTCAGTCTACCTTCCAATTTTGTAAGGAACTCTATCCTTATTTTGTTTTAACTTAAAGACAAGTTTTTTGTCAATCATGGGGGTATGATAACTCATGGTTTTGTAGGCTATGATATCAAGCATCCAATAGTGAATCCTTGATATCAGAGCCCATGATATGATGTTGGATATCCAATATTGTTGATGTGTGCATGGCCTATAAATACAACACTTAGGTGCACCATCTAAGAGAATTCATTCCATTGTAGCTAAACACTATCAGTTTGTTTACTTAATTTTAGTACTTATCACTTAGTAGTGTATGCTCACAGTGTGATGTCTTGTAATTAAATAGAGTCTTTATTCAAGTGTGATCTACTTGGATACAATGCATCCCTAGAAATAAAGATCGAGATTACTCTACATCATTATAGCATTTCTTAGTCTTTATTATTTTCACTTAGCTTAATGTTTTCTATTTTCATTAGTTAATGATTTACTTTCAATGCATTCTATAATTATTGTTGTTAAGTGGAATGATTATGACTAATCTCAAGCATTTAAGTGTAGCTACTTGGTAACCTAGTAGTACTATCACTTGGTGCACCCAGTAGTTGTTACATGAAGTCCAAGGTGTGAATGGAAGGTTAGGACCAAATGCTCATCACATAGGCTAGATTAGATTTGTTTATTGGCACTTAGATTTAGAAACTACTACATTTACTTCATGTTAACTAGGATCACTATGGCCAATACAACATCATATATCATATACCTCATCATGAGTTAAATCATATGCATCATCTTTACTAACTCACATGGGAAGACAACTATCATGAAATCTAACCAGTTACTTGCATAACCACATTACATTATCTATGGAATTCAATCGTGATTGGGCATGAACACTCATATCTCATATGGCTGGGTGTTGGATACTCCATTGCTCATCAATATCTAATGAAAAAGCATTATTTGCAATTCCATCATTTATATTAGGAAATTCATCTTAAAGGACCAATACATTTTTAAATAATATTTAGAATACTACTTTTTAATCACTATTATCTTGATAGCATTTAGGTATGCTATAAAACCCTTTTTATAAGCTATCTCAACCTTTTTTTCTTTGTTCAACACTTTCTGTATGTTTCTTATGCATAAGATCCTTGCTTACCTAAACTCTTTTCCCATTCCTACTTTACATCAAGTGGCTTTAGTCTCTTCAAGTATGCTCATTATCTTTGAAATTACGAAACATAAAAATTAGATTTTAGAGGGCTTTTTAGGTCATTTACCTAACATCCTAAAAACTTTAGCAATGTCTGGATAAGTTATATGCATATCATCTTTAATTTTTCAACATTTTAAACTAAAATTTCATTTGTTTAACCCTCCATGTTTGGGATACTTGTAAATCATAATTTTTTTTCCTTTGTCTTTTTCCATCTTGCTATTTTCAAGCTTTTATGATTATCCTGTCTTTTATTTTTTTTTCCTTTAAATTTAGATTCAAATTTATTTTCCTTAATCTTGACTTTAATTTTTGCTTATTTTAGCAAAATCTATTCATTATCCCTTGGAGTATTATTAGTATCCTTTCTCCCCTAAATATTCTCTTTGAGGGATGATAACCTTCATAAAATTTGTAAATATTGTTTATGAATTTTATGTAGAAGTGCTATTTTCCTAACCATATGCTCTCATTATGTAACAAAATTTCTTTTGCAAGTATTCATAATTAAAGTATAGCGAGAGGATTTGCTAATATTAACATGTATAAATTAAAGTAAATGAATATTTAATAAATATAGAGAATGAAAAAATGAAAAATATTTTTATAAAGGCTTGGAAGCATATATATTGTTGTCAAAGGATCATTTGGTTAATAAATTTAATGCATAATGTGCTCAAGAAAGGGGAAATACAAGATGATTGAAAGAGATAATTAGAAGTAAAGCATTATCTATCTAAAATACAAACATGATATTTAAAAAAGTGACAAATACAAAGGTATTAAGCTTTTGAGTTATATTATGAAGTTATGGAATAGATTTTAAGGAAATAAATAAATGTTTATTGTTAATTTAGTTTTACACCTACAAGATTCATTATAATAGTTATTTTACTATGAAGATAACTAATAAAGATATTTAGGTATGAAAATAAGAATGTACAAATGATTTTTATTAATTTAGCTAAAAACTTATGATAGAGTTTCTTACAAAATTATTTGATAGATAGCAAATAATAAAAATATCCTATTTCATATATTAAAGGTATTTAAGACATGTATAATGAAACCATAATTAAAGTTTTCATTGTTTATAAAGATGCTGGTAACTTATAAATATGGGCTTATACAAATAATTTTCTTTAAGCACCATTTCTATAGAAGGAGAAGGAAGAAAGGGAAAGAAAGGAAGGAATGAAAAATGTCTAACATTAAAACTATTTGACTATATATATGTCCAAGGAAATATAACCAACACATCATCATAAAATTATTAGCCATAGATAGAACTCAAGTACAACATAATACTACATGTTAAATAAGCATAAAATGTATAGTTATCCCTAATTATTATAGATTAACTAACTAAAAAATATAATATGATATTCTTATTATACCATAATTCCTTACAACCATTTCTAGAATAAGAGGAAGTATGAATGGAAACATTCACATATAATGTAAACACACTAAATCATGAAAAGGATCATTAAGTAATGGCTCCGAAGGGATTTATTAAGGGTCTTACATATAAACACCCTAATTTAGATAGGTTCTAGAAGGTAGAAATATAAGATAATATGAATAAAATAATGTCCCTTAGAATACTAACCCTAACTTACATAATATAATATAAGAGTTGTGTGTACGTACTACCTATGAAATAGAGATAAATATGTAACTTTAAAGAACAATAACACATACTAGTACTACAGAAGACTTCTAATAACTATGGTCCATAGGACAAAATGCATATAAAAATTTATATAAATCAAGGTAATATTTGAGTAATAATTCTATAAGATATAGTAGCCTCAAGAAGGACATAAAGTACTTAGAACCTCTTGTTCTGCAACGATAGATGTAAAATAAATTTAGTTAGTTCAATATTAATCCTAGTGTCTAAATAGCAATTAGCTTATAGATGACTAGTTATTTTGTACTCTTGGTCCTTGAATTTCACCCAAACATAAGAAGGAGGTCAATACATATGACTAATTAGGATATTACTATTACACCTTTGTTTGACTTACAAATAGGACCATGTAGCTAGGGCCACAATACCTGTGTATCAATTGTTCGTAAATCCATTAATATATATAATACACTACTATAGGACCCTATTATATTATGTTATGTTTATGATATTTGTATAAATATAGTTGGGGGTTATGGGGTTACCTAGGTAGATGAATTATTTTAGTGGTATATCTTCTAATATCTTATAATATTATGTATAGTTTATTATGATACCATGATTATGCACACTAATCCTACCAAATATGTAGTAGAATGTTTATGTTGGGTAGGTAGTGAGGGTTATAGGGGAAGATTGAGCTTTAGATAGGTATGATTCTCTACCCTATGATATGATTCTACATTATGAATATGTCATTAGAGTTGTTTGGATGATCATGTTATAAGGTCACAATGTTTGACATGTTTTGCATGTTTATATGTTATGGCTATCTAACATGAGTTATGATGTTTTCATGATTCCATGTGCATGTGATGAATAGGTTATAATGTTATTAGACTTGAATGATACTAGGATGTCCTATGAGAATCTTCTGACAAGTGGGTTGCTCAATATTAGTTCATAATAGGGAATTCCTTGGAAACTTTGTAAAATGAAAATAGTTATAATAGGTTTATATAATAAAAATACAATACCTATTCTCAATATTGTGCATGTTGGTTTATTCTTCTCTTTTTTTCTTTGCCAAAACTTAATAGATTTTTGTGATTCTTCGAATGTTGGGAAATTAATATTGTAGTTTATGGATAAGGAGATTTGGTTTGAGTTCTAGAGAATCCAACAAATTGTAAGGCAAATTTTGATATCTTGATATCTTTATTTTAGGTTTCATTAGATTTCCTTCATTTTAGGTTGAATTATTTACATATCTTCTATTTTTTATTTTGATATCATTATGCATTCTTATGGGTTTCTTGGTGAAATGAGTAGATACCATGTGATGCTTTTAGATTTCTATTTTACATGAAGTCTCATATATTAGTGTTAGTTTTGATACGAAATATCTATAATATGAATGACTTGGATTACTATGCTTTGTCTTTTAATTAATTATTCTAGAGAAAAAAAAGATCCATTATTGATATCTAAATCCTAGGCTTGTAGTGTGTGTGTGTTGTATTTCTTATTGAGTTATTAGTTAGAGTTGAGAAGGTGGAAGATTTTTTCTTGTCACACTATATTTTTATGCAGTTCCAAGTTATTATAGGTTGGAAAAAATTTATGATCTAATCATGCTATTTTTTAAAGTAGGACATAGATGATGAATGGGTCATGAATAAGGACACAAGTTATAGGTAGATGCATGAATAAGTCGCAAAAGAGTTTAGGTTTTCTATTTTTAGTAAGCATTAGTTATGAATAGTAATGAGGGAATTGTAGCAAGGTTATAGTCAAGTTATGATATGAGTTTTTAGCAAGGCATAGTTATGATAGGATTGTCATATGTAAAAACTAGAATTTTACAATGATGTGTGAGGCCAACGCAAGGTGCAACTAGGTCATGATTTTCTATAAAGAACTCTTGTGACTATACTATTAGTTATACTCCAACTTATGATCTATGAACTAGGAGTCAACTGAATTTATAAATGATGAAATTGGAATGAATATGATTGATGTCCTAATGAAAGTATATATACAATCCATGATCTTGAAGATCTTTTCCAGCTATGATCTTTATCAGCTACATGGTGTTAGTGCAATTTGTTTGTATTACAATATAATATTAATGCATGTATCATTGGNAATTTGTTTGTATTACAATATAATATTAATGCATGTATCATTGGTTACTTGGGATTATATATTAGTGATATTGTGTCATATATGTGATATAGGATGTTTGTAATGTATGTTGGTTATTGAAGCTAAGATGAGGAAGTGGTTCAGTTAGCAATGAGGCACCTTAGAGGTGTTGGAATGACCCTTGTTGGATGCATGAATGGGATTCATGTTTAGTTCTCATACTATGAGTTGGAGGGCATAGGTTGGGCCTATGATCGATAAAAGATCTTAGGGTATATGGCAATGCATAGATCTATCTTGTAGAAGTTGGTGAAATGGGGTTGAAGATAAGGTAATTAACACTAATTATGTTATGAGTACTCATGTTAATAATATTAGGCATTTCATTGACAACCATGGATATGATAAGTCTTCCTTTGGGCATGAATTTTCAAGGAACACATGTTATGAATTATGTGCTATGTTTTGGCTACGTGTCATATGTGTAATTCTTATAGTGTTATGTCACAAGTATGTTTTGGTAGATTCTTGGAGCATAGGATGTTGAGATAGTGTTTTATATGTGATTATTTCTTGAGCATATGTATGGATGATCCCTTGGAGCAGTGGATGGTGAGGTGATGTGTAAGATGTGATTCTAATGTTTTTTCTTGGAGGACATGATGCTAGGATCCCATATTGGTTGTGATTATGTGCTAAGTTTATATGTTGTGATAGTAGCTTTAGGGTATTATGGATGTGTTATATGTCTTTTTGATATGCAAGACTTTAATGTGTGCTAGAGGTGATGCTTGAGTTATGTTTCTATACATTGAATGCATGATCTATGTTTGATGCAACTACTTGCCTATATGTATATGATATACTAATCATTACATGAATTATTTAATGTAACTTAAGCCTTAACTCCGATACAACATCATACTCTACATTAAAGGGGAATGAGTCAAGAATTTTAATCAATCATTAACTGATCTTCTTTATATGTAGGTGATGGAGCTACAAGCTCAAGTGTTTAGTAGGTCTAAGGAAGGTAATGGAGGATTTGAAAGATTGTTCATATATTTCCCGATTCCTATTTTCATATGTAAGAAGGATGTATTTGTAGATGTATGGGCTTGAACTGATTATGAGCTATTACTCTTATGTATAGTGTTTATATGATACATTTAGTACAAAGGTGTGTCATTCATATAGACTAGCATGATTTTTTAAATGATAGGTTAGGCTTATTATATATGTAAACTAGATATGTACATGGATGACACTACATAAATAATGTGATTATAGTTGATGTTTAAGTTATGTTGGTTATTTTTATTTCAAATATCTACAAAGTGATTTATGAACTTCTACTATGTTTGATGATCCACCTACACATTTAAATATTTTGATTTACATGCCTTATGTTAAATATTCATCCATCCTAAAGATAGGCTTAGGTTAAATTTGTGGGGTATTATAGAGTGGTATTGGAGTATGTTGCTTTGATTATTGTAGGATCTTATAGTACTTACATTTATGAATTATGGGTATATTAGGCAAGTAGAGGTCTAATGTCAAAAGTCATCATGATGATGAGGTTTAGGTACCTCCAAGTACACAAGTTGCAAAGACATTGATGGTGAGTCAGACACATACATAACCAATTAGGATAGGGGCTAGTGATGCTTAGATGGACTTGCTAGGGTAGATGATGCAACTGCTACAATAGAATATAGCTTATAAAGATGTTATTTCACCTTCTTCTACAGTTTCTTAGGAGGTTGGGACTAATAGTGGTATAAGTGGATTAGCCATCAAAAAAGTTAATAGTGGTAGTAGTACTAGAATAATAGTAGGTATGAGTGATAATAGAGGATCTACCAAGTAGTTGATTAGTAGAGAGCTAGTAGTGAAGTTCTACAAGTTCAACTATTTTACATTTTTTGTCACTAATCATTCCACCATGCCTACATAGTGGTTGGAGAATCTAAGGAAGGTGTTTTATCTGAATGATTATACCTTAACTAAAAAAATCAAAGTTGCACCATACTAACTTATTGATACTAGCAAATGTTGGTGGAGGTTTGAGAAGTAGGCCAAGGTATGGATAAGATAAGAGGTTTCTTACATGTATTTCATAGTTTTATTTTACCTATTAATTTATCTTCACACATTATGTATAGGTAAATAAGGAGAATTTTTACAGATTATATTATGATAGCTAGATAGTGGCCAAGTATGATGCCCATTTTACAAAGCTTAGTGCCTATATCACTAAGCTAATGGATGCTTGAGATAAGATGAACCAATTTGTTAGAGAACTTCATTTGACTCTAAAGTGTCATTTGTTGCTTCTTCACCTCACATCATATGATGATACATATGGGGTGGCTATTGATCTAGAGATAAGCTTGATAGAGAATGGTACATGAGACCATTAATAGGATGATGTAAAAACTTCTAGCAAGCTCTTGGATGATGTGATGGCTATGCTCATGATGGTGCTAGTACCATCCTACATCTAGATTTGTTTCTTCTTCTACATAATATAGATTGTTTCTTATGTATTTTATTATGGATTAGGGATTAAGAAGTTATAAGGGTGATTTAATAAGTTCAAGCTAACAATACCTAATTCTTCCACAACTGATGTAGATGGTTCTCCAACTTGGCTATGTTCACACCCAAAGGGTGGAATCCTTGCACATCTTTCAACTTTGCTTCTTAAAAATGTGGTTTCATGGATACCATAACTATTACATACTATTAAGCTCTAGAACAAGCTCAATGGATGCCTTCCCTCATGAGATTCATCCAGCCACTTAGGGCTTACAATAAGAAATAGGATAATTAAGGAAGGAATGAACTAAGCTTTTGATTTCTTGCTTTAAGGCACACAAAAACGTATAACAAATTATTGAAAATTGAAGTACTATATTTTAGATAGAATGTATACAATTGTTTTCTTGATTACTTTTTCAAAGCCTATAATTTCCTAAAAGGATTTCTTTCTTTTGTAGTCTTGTTCTTCTCCATTTGCCTATTGGAATCCATACAATGCCTAGAAATAGCTAGTTGAGGCTTCATCTATGATATCGAGATGTCTTGTATTTTTTTCTCCTTGCAAGTAAGATATCTTGTTTAGACAAAATACATCTTGAATTTAGGTAAGACATATTTTCCTTACTTGCGAGGTCTTCTATTCTTGTGGAGACATCTTGTCCTTGCCTGAGACATCTTTCAACAATGTGAGATGTCTTTTTAGTCTCCAAGACATCTTCTCTAGGATTTCAGATGTCTCACATCCTTGTGATTTTCTCCAAATCCTTACATCTTATGAACTCTAACATTCTAGGTTGTCAATTCGTGCTCTTATGTTGGTCTCCTTGATATGCTAAATTCATCTTTCTTAGATCTACAATATCTTAAAAAAATAATGATAAATTCTCCAATTTTCAAGGTTTTTACATATCAAAAGGTCAAAAACCTTCTTATTTTTGGTGATGTCAAAAACTTAAACAATGGGTTAGAATAAAAGTAACAACAAACATATAAAATTTTTATGATAAATATTAATAAGACATATATATGTAGTCATGCTTAGATAAGATAGTAAATTTTCTATGATAGTAAGGATGGAAAAGGTGGATGTATTAAAGAGAGATAGTCACACATCCATTAGCAATGGTCTCCAAAACTAAGAGAAGTAAGTCATATCAAATATCTACTAAAATCTTTGTCTTTGATAAATATAATATGAATATCATATATAATAAGGAAGCAATCCTTATCAAAAATAATCACACATCATGACCTTAGAATAAATGCTAAATCATGATGTCTATAAAATCATCTACATATAATCATAGCCATATGATAATAGTTAAATGGTCTCCATAACATAATAATATATAGATGTTGACCATCAAAACATAATGTACCTGCTAGTCATCAAGTAAGGTCCCGTAAAAACTCTCCTCTTTTGAACATCATCCAAAAGAAGGGAATCATCACTAGCCCACTAATCACTGATTTCAATGTCATCATTAGATTTAGATGAATCATGGATAGACTTGAAGGTCTCTTCCTCATCATCATTAGTACCAGTAATAGAGCAAGGGACCTACTAGATGTCATAATCATCATCATCATTAGAAGGCATTCTAACTAGGGCTCATTTAGGTCAAAGCTTCATTTGAAAGTAAATGGATAGAGGTGAACTATCATGAGATTGAACCTATTGGGAAGATGACATAGTCCTATGTTGATATGTCTTGGAGACAATTTGTTCCCATTATTCTACTACACCAAAAATGTTATCCATGGCCTATTGCTCAAATGACTATGGCTCATTATCACTTTGAAGTTATTTTGAAAGTCATGGAGAAGATTCCTCCTACACAAATGCCTCTAGGGCTAGTTATTGAGTGTGAGGAATTAGTTCACCCTAGGCATGTGCTGGTTCTCTTACTATCTCTTCTAAATCTGATGTAGCTTTAAAGTCATAGGCTTGAGATGGTCCTATTACTATAAAATGTGAAACATGCTCTAGCTCTCCTTCACTTTCTATCCCATGAGGAGTCCCAATCTCCTCAAACTCAAGATCACCTAAAGGAGGAGAAAGGATTGCTAAATCCATCCTCTTATAAAGGTGAGAAAGATTTCTACCAATCTTCCCCATTATCTTGGCAATAGAGTGTAATTCCTTCTTCAAAGAAAAACCTACCTAAGAAGTCATAGATTTTGACCATCTAAGCTAAGCTAGTGCTTGAGGTGATAAAGGTCTCTCTAATGCCTAGCTATTGGGCACTTGTGAATAAGAAGGAGCTATATTTTCTATTTGAGTAATACTACTCTTCGTAGAGTACTTGACAAGGTTGCTTTTTTCTTTTAGAATGAGAAGGTATGGAATAAGAACACCCACCTAGCATATGATCAAGCTAATGAGGAGAGGGTATCCATAGATGTGTGCATGTGTATACATTCCCAACATATCCTTGCAAATAGTATGTCTCAAGTCTAATGATTGTCATATCAATAAACAATATAGCACAAATGCTTGTGGTGTGAGTAAATAATTATAGTTTCCTCCCTTAACTATGATGTTATACATCTGTATCACATCGTTAAAATCAAATTTTAGGGTAGAATAACATTCTAATTATAAAAGCAATAAGAAATATGTTTAGGTTAGGGTGAGAATCCATATTGCTCCAAGAGAAGAGTAGTACCTACACACACACACACACACACACACATCTAGATGTGCATAATAAAACATAAATGTAGTAAAAAATTAAATATGCACAACTAAATTCTTCTAAGGATAAAATAAACATATCCAAAGACTTGTAAAGTCATAATGATTATTAGAAGTTGAACTTCTTGGGGTAATTGGATTTCGACATTTAATCATAAAATATAAAGTAAACCTACAACTAAGCTCCAAAAATAGTAAAATAAATGATACAAAACATTTTCATAAAATATTGCATTTACTTCTATAGGAAACTAACATCAACAATAATAGTAATGACAATAATGCAATCCTATGTTTTAATCAAGAGCATTAGAACTAATTTATTGAATGCATCTGATAGCATTAAAGAATTAATCATATACATTAAATTAAATAACTAAACCTTATAAATTCTTAGGCTATGACACTTGCTTTCTCAAATTGAACATCATTATTAAAATTCCAAGGTCTACTAAGAATTATGATAGCAAAATAAATTGGAAGTACATCACATTTTACCACATCATAAAAACTCCCAATTTTAAATTTCAAAGTACATTGTTCTCTCATCTCTTGAGAGTAATCCCTAGATAAACAAAGGGTCTTGGATGAGGAAAAATTACCAAACCCATTCTAGTAGCTACCTAGATGAAATAACATTCTATTGGACTTTCCCATTAATCAAATATGAATCCATTCCTCACTAAGTAAACATCTAGCCCTAATATGAAATAACACATTTATAGTAGGATGGACTCTTCATTTCATATTCCCCATAAATGTACAAGAATTTAATTTAGAAACTTTCTTAATCTTGGGAGCATTAGGATTACTTCTTTGAAGATATTAGCTGGATATCTTCTCTGCTTCAATGGTTTGTACATCCATGCCCTCGGCTACCTTAAGAAGTAGACATTTACATTACTTATGTTCTCATTCTTTATACTTAAAGCATTAAATTTTGGATGAGCTACTACCTTAAACCTTTTCTCCCTTTCCTTGGTTCTACTTGACTTTTTCTTTTCATCATCCTTTTCTATCTTTTTTTCATGACTACTATTTTTGTTTTTAGATTTGGAGATGGATCCCTTTCTAGATTTGGGTCCGTTGTCTTTTTTCTTAAAAGCTTGTTTACCCTTGTTCCCAGATTTGCTTAGTTTCTTTTCTACCTTGAGTGTTAAATCATAAGTCTCATCAAGAGTTTCTAGCTTATAGAATGAAAACTCCTACTGATATGTCATTTTTAGACCTCCAAGAAATACTAAAGTCTATTTATACTCCTTCGAGCTCACCTTAGCTTGATGGAATAAATTACAAAATTCAATGTAAAAATCATTGAAATTTTTGTCATCTTAACTTAGAAATTTTAACTTTAGAATGGTTTGTTGCCTTTAATGAGACTATTCAAATTTCCTACTCAACCTATATTTCATTAGATTCCAAGCTCTAATGGGTTGATCATTTTACCTTTTATAAGCTTGGAATTCAATTTCTGACCAAGTAGAAGGCATACCTTCTAATCTAAATTTAGTAATAGGTACCCTTAATTGATTTGATACCATTTCCAAATTAAACTACTTATTAAGTACCTTTAGCTAACTTGAAAAAACATTGATGTCATATACACCATTGAATGTCTTCAATTCTATATATGAAAGTCTAGCAACATTATTGAATGTTCTAGCAAGCGTTTCTTTCTCTTCCTTATCTAAATTTCCATGCAAAGAAGTAATGGCCAATGATGAAGCTCTCAGAATTCTAATTTGAAAAAGTGGATTCCCTTCCATTAGAATACTTCCATAGCTGGATTGTTCTTTCTCATCATTTCCTTCACTTAGCTGAGAAACGTTTTCATCACCCAAATGCAAATGCTCATCCTCTCCACCTATCTAAATATGATTGGTACTTGCATTCTTATCTACCTTGACATTGATCTCATCCACCTAAGTAACCATCAATTGAAAGGTAGACTTCATGCTTCTCATGTCACTATTTAAGGATTCAACCTATTTCTTCCTAGGCATCATCTAAATTTAATAAAATTGATAAAAAAATTTAAATAATAATCAACCTGACTCTCTAATACCAATGATACTAGAATAGGTTCACTTCTATTAATTTAACCTTAAATTTCCACTAAATCCATATAATTATGGAAGAAAACAAGAAAGCTAGCTTCTTCAATTAATTTAAGGAAGATTACAATGGATCTCCACAACCAACAAAATATCCAAAATACTTACAAAAAATCAAATGATGCATTGTTGTAGAGCATGAGGCTTTACAGCCACATAATGATTATCCTTATGCATGACACAACTGATAGATAATCTCTTCCACAACTCAACATTGAGATCTTAACACATAAGTAAGAACACAAGAACACATAAGCCAAACCACACATAATTGACTTTGGAGCTAAAATCTAATCATGCACTTACATAATGTGCTTTCATACCAATGCTTGTCTAATACATCAACTCATGAGCATCTCTCATGATGATATAAACATAAAAAAACATCAATATTTATTAGAAAAACCAAGATAATAAACCTAGAAAACTATTCTTAAGCTCAAATTGAAGTTCCTTAACTATTTTCATATTTTTGTTGCTCTTATTTAGCTACATTTTAATCTAGATTAGTAAACTTGAAATTTTTTCCAACTGTATAGGTTATCTTCAGCTTTGAATAGATGCCTTTCTACAAAAACCAACTTGTAGGAGAGATGTCTCTGATTCCTGGGAGATGTCTCAAGAAGATGGAAGACATCTCTTTCCTAGTGAGTGATGTCTTAACTTCAACTGAGACATCTTCCACACTTACCAATTAGCTTCCATGAACACTAAGCTCTTGGCCAAGATGTCTCTTATACTTTCAAGATGTTTTTCTAGAGCTCAAAACTTACAAAAACCACTTGAGAAGAAAAAGGAAATTAGAATAGGTTTCATTATTCCCCATATTCTATTGGATTTCTTCATCATTATGGTATGTTGAAAAAGAATGTATTATTCCAAATCTTTCACACAATACTAATAAAGTTTTCATAAAATAAAGCATATTTATAAAAGTTGAAAACACACAAAACTATCCTAGGAAAACCTTCAAGGTAAAAAACCCTTGAAAAAATTGGTTCCTATACCATTAGCAGTAACACGGCTTGAAGATTGAAGTACAAAGAAAATTAATAAATATAATTGTGGAGGATTACAACTTATGGACTATAATTAATGCCTTAGGAACATTTATTTTGAATGCTTTTATACATTTTCAGGTTCTAAAAATAAATCATAAACCAAATGATATGAATAAATATTTGTTAGATGGAAAAAATAACTAAAGAAAGAAAGAAATATGTACTGGATGAAAAAAAAAAGTAAGGTAATAGTAGCAAGAAATATCATGGATAGTGGAGAAGATTAAGGTATATTTACCTTCAACCACATTATAATTCTCCCTCTTAAAGATGAAACTTCTTTGATAATCACTCTAAATCATGTTAAAAAATAAAGTCAAAAGAAGACTAATGGCTGATGATGAATCATGTTTTTCAGTGGCTAAGATATCCTAGCCTTGATATCTTAGCCCTAATATCATAGCCTCGATATCGGATCTCATGCTACATTATCAGATATTTGATATCATACAATGTGTGCCTACCTATAAATACAATACTTGAATGCACTATCCAAAGAACTTTAATTCCATAATTAGGTATATTCCTATAGTTTTTTTTTCATAGTTTTAGCAATAGACTGAATGCCCACAATGTGGTATTAAGTAGTTGTACAAAATCTTTATTCGAGTGAAGTGTACTTGGGCATAGTTCATGTCCAAAAATAAAGATCAAGATTACTTTTTATCATTGCAAAATCCACTTAGTTTTAATGTTTTACTTAGCATAGTTTTTATGCTTTTCTTAGTTTAATCATTTACATTTCTAAGTATTTTACTTTACTTGTTCATTAGTAAAGGGGAATGAGTACAAGTGATGTTGCGCATTTAAGTGTAATCGTTTGGTAATTTGACTAGTCTTATTGTTTGGTTTGCCCAATAGCATAATGCTTGGTAACCTAGTAATAGTTACATGTGCCCAAGATGTGTATGGTAAGCCAAGATTGGATGCTCATCACTCTAGGCTAGAGTAGATTTACATTATAATCATTACTTAGATTTAGGATTAAATTTCATTCTCAATTATGTTTATCACTATGAGTAAAATGGGCTTAACAACCTCAATTATCATATACCTAACTTTGAACTAAACCATATGTAACAAAGCTACCACTAGTCCAAGTGGGAAGACAGTGTACTGTGATTAACAATCTAGATGCCACAACTAGTCTCATCCACAAAATTTTACCATATCATGTGTGAATGCTTGTGGTTTGTATGGTTGGACATAAGCAGTATCCATTGCTTATCATTGGTGTTGTTGTTGGAGATGATGCTATTTATCTAGATTAGTTATATTATACATGATCATTGTCACTAGATTGCCTCTAGGCCATACAAGAAGATCGATCATGTTCAGGATAACGTGGAACTGAATTTTGGTTCCTTTTTGAAATTTGCTTTTTTGTTTTGTCATGTAACTATGTCATTTTTGTACATGCCATTGTAGCACTCAAAGTTAGTTAGTAGTTAGAGTCATTCAATAATCCCATACCTTTCAAATATTTTTAAGAAACTTTTCCTCTTTTTTTTACTGAAGGAAAAGTTTTCATTCAATTGTGGAGGTATGATGAATCATGCTTTTCAATGGATAAGATATCTTAGCCCTGATATCAGATCTCATGCTATGTTATCAGATATTTGATATCATGGGATGCATGCCTACCTATAAATATAACACTTGTGTGCACGATTTGAAGAACTTTCATTCCATCCTTAGGTAGATTCCTGTAGTTTGTTTTTGTAGTTTTAGCAATGGAGTGAATGCCTACAATATGGTGTTGAATAATTGAAAGAAATCCTTATTCAGGTGAAGTGTACTTGAGCATAGTTCATGTCCAAAAGTAAAGATCGAGATTGCTTTTCATCATTGCCACATTTACTTAGTTTTACTATTTTGCATACCATAGTTTTTACTATTTCCTTAGTCTAACCATTTACATTTCCAATTATTTTATTTCACTTGTTCATTAGCAAAGCAAAATGAGTACGATTGGTTTCGAGTATTTAAGTGTAATCATTTGTTTATTTGAGTAGTGTTATTGCTTGGTTCACCTAGTAGCATAACACTTGGTAAACTAGTAAGGGTTCCATCAACCCAAGACATTTATGGTAAGCTAGGACAAGATGCTCATTGCTCTAGGCTAGAGTAGATTTACATTATCGTCATTACTTAGATTTATGATTAAATTTCATGCTCAATTATGTTTATCGCTAAGAGTAAAATGGGCCTAACAACATCAATTATCATGTGCCTCACTTTGGACTAAACCATACGTGACAAAGCTACCACTAGTCTAAGTGGGAAGATTGCATCTTAAAATCAATGCTTAAAAATTTAGATGCTACAACTAGTCCCATCCACGCAATTCGACAATATCATGCATGAATGCTTATGAATTGTATGGTTGCATATAAGGGGTACCCATCACTCATCACTGGCATTGTTGCTGGGGATGGAACTAGTTATTTAGATTAGTTATATTATTCATGATCACTATCACCAGAATGCCTCTAGGCCATCCAAGAAGATCGATCATGTCCAAAATCATCATCAAACATAATTTTGATCCCTTTTTGGAATTTTCTCTAGAAGCAATGAAGATATAGATTCAAGAATCGTCATTATGGCCCACACTAATCAACAACGTTGAATGGAACTTAGGAGAAACCTATGAATTCTAGCATAAAAAATAGGTTTCTACTACAGTGAAACTTGAAGGAGTCTCTATGGCATACTCCGTAGAAAGGACATATGGAAAAATAAGACAAGGATATAATCGAAGAAACTTTCTAGAAGCTTAATGACAAAGGGAAGAAGTTGATGGAAGAGCCAGAACTACCAAAATATGAACACATCAAGCCACATAAATTTTTTGTTTTGTCATGTAACTATGTCATTTTTGTACATACCACTATGGCACTTACAGTTGGTTAGTAGTTAGAGTCATTTAATAGTCCCATACCTTCCTAATATTTTGTAAGGAACTTATTCCCCCTTTTGTTCACTAAATTATGAGTTTTTATTCAATCATGGGAGTATAATGAACCATGTTATTTAGCGCCTAATATATCTTAGCCCTAATATTGGAGCCCTGATATTTGATCTCAAGCTACATTATCACATATTTGATATCATGGGATGCATGCCTACCTATAAATACAACATTTGGATGCACAATCCAAAGAACTTTCATTCCATCCTCAGGTAGATTCTTGTAGTTTTTTTTTCCATAGTTTTAGCAATAGAGTAAATGCTTGCAGTGTGGCATTGACTAGTTGTACAAAATCTTTATTTGAGTGAATTTTCCTTGGGCATAATTTATGTCCAAAAATAAAGATCAAGATTGTTTTTCATCATTGCAGAATCCACTTAGTTTTAATGTTTTACTTAGCATAGTTTTTACTATTTTCTTAATTTAATCATTTACATTTCCAAGTATTTTACTTCACTTGTTCATTAGTAAAGCAGAATGAATATGACTAGCTTTGAGCATTTAAGTGTAATTGTTTGGTAATCTAAGTAGTGTTATTGCTTGGTTTACCCAGTAACATAATGCTTGGCAGCCCAGTAATAGTTTCATGACCCCAAGATATGTATGGTAAGATAAGACTAAACGCTCATTGCTCTAGGCTAAAGTAGATTTACATTTTGTCATTCTCAGTTATGTTTATCGCTAGGAGAAAAATGGGCCTAACAACATCAATTATCATATGCCTCGCTTTGGACTAAACCATACGTGACAAAGCTAACACTAGTCTAATTTGGAAGATAGTGTCCTATTTTCAATGCTTAACAATATAGATGCCACAACTATTGTCATCCACAGAATTTGATCAGATCATGCGTGAATGCTTATGATTTGTATGGTTGGATGTAGGGGGTACCCACTGCTCATTAGTTGATAAGCACTAAAAGTCTACTATTAACATGTCATCAATATATAGTAGTAAGCTAAAGATAAATTTTAATTATATTTTTAACATACATATAGGAGTATTCTATAGTTCTAAAGAAGCCAAAATTCATTATGTAGTCATTAAGAATTTTATTTAAGATATTTGATGCTTTTCTAAGTCCATATATTGATTTTAGTAATCCAAACACCATATGCTATTTTTCTTTTATTTTATATTCTTCAGGTTGAAGCATATAGATTTCTTCTTTAAGATCACCATGGAGGAATTCTATTGTTTACATTCATTTAAGCACGTTCAAGATCATGGATAGATGTAATTGATAACCATTATCTTATAATTGTTAATTTAACTACTGGAGAAAAGATTTCATTGTAATTAATTCTCTTTTTCTAAGAACATCTTTAAGCTACAAGTCAAGAATTATATTGATTTTCAAATTTTATTTTATATTTTTCCACTAGATTTTCTATCTGGTAAAAGCTTAACTAATTTCTATATTTTATTGTTATGAATTAATGACATCTCAACATTCATTTCTTATTTCCATTATGTGTTTTATATTCATGAATATGCCTCATCATATATTAATGCTTTATCATTTTCAGTAAATAATATGTATTCTTCTAGATGTAATGGTAATCTTTGTATGCATCTTAAATGTCTCAATGACTCATCTTCACCGAAACTATTTTTTCCCTCTTCATGTTGGTCTTTTCCATCTACCATGCTATCAACATCTTGTTCACTAGGGAAAATATCTGTAATCGAGGAAGGATGATTGTTAAAATTTTCATTATTAAATTCAATATGTACATACACAGGGGCTACATCATTGGAAGGAGTTTTAGGATTTGAAGATTTTACCTTCATATATTCATATTTTTCTCTAAAGATGAAATATTTCCTATAAATAACGCTTTTAGTATCTAGATTATACAATTTGCAAGCTTTGACATCATATACATAGCCAATAAAAATACATTTGATAGACTTAAAAACTAATGGACATATCAAATTTTGGAATATCTACATAGTTTTTATAACCAAAGATTTTAAAATAATTAAAATTAATGAATCTACCATTCCAAACTTCTTTTAGAATTTTTCCATCAAGTGCTAATGAAGAAGATCTATTAATAAGATAACATGTAGTCATTATTGCTTCACTCAAGAAATGTTTGTCAAGATAAGATTCATTGAGTATACATCTAACATATTCCATCAATATTTGATTAAAGTGTTCTACTACTTCCCTTTGTTCAAGAGTTCCTAGGATAGTCTTTTAGCTTTGAATACTTTATTTATTACAAAAAAATATTAAATTCATTGGACTAAAATTCACCATCATTGTCAGTTTTGAGAATTTTGATTTCTTCCCTAAATCATTTACAACAAGAGCTTGAATTTTTAAATTTCTTAAATACCTTAAATTTATGTCTTATTAAATAAATTTAACTCTTTCTAGAATAATTATCAAAAAAAGAACATATTACATAGTACCTCCAAGAGAATTTATTTTAATATTTTTAATCAGTTCATATACATCACTATGTGTTAGTTCTAATATTTGAAGAGATTTGACATTACATTTCTAAAAACTATGATGCCTATGTTTCCCTTCTAGATAATGATGATAGAAATCTAGGAAATCTTTTGAAAAATTAAATTTACCTTATTTGTAAAGTTCCTTAGGTTCTTTTTTACCAAGATGTTGTATTCTTTTATGCCAAAAATCAATACTTGAACTCAAATCAACAATGATAGAAACACTTAGTTTTTGTTTTAATGTCTTAGCTTCTAACTTATACAACTTGTTTCTATTTTAGAAGTCAAAGAAGATGAACCATGCAATAATTGACATTTTTCATCTTCAAAGATAATAGTTAGTCATGCATCATTCAATGTACTTACAAAAAAGAAAAAAAAAGGTTTTTAGCAGGTGTTAGAACATGACTTATATCGGGAATTGATTTAATTATTCTATTATTAAATTGAATCTTAACTCTTTTATAATGTACAACTTTGCACACATCATTATCCGATCTTACCATTATGAGATCAAAAGTGTATATTCATTAAACTAATTAATATGTAGAATGTACTAATGAGATGCACTTGAGTTCACATACCATGAATACATATTAATATTATCAGAAAAGGACATAATATATAAATTTTCATTTCAAGCAAGAGGGATTTTATTGTTTTTTGATACATTGCTCTTTTTATGCTTTTTAGAAGGGGTTTTACAATTTTTCTTTATATGATCAGCTTTACCATAATTCTAATATTTAGGCATTCTCTTTACAAATTTCTGAGGTTCATTCTTAAATTGATTCATTTTTTGATGCTCCCTTTATAAATTTTTGAGGGCTACTCGTAACTTAAGGCCTCATAGAAAAATTTGTCTTTACATCATTCTCAAACAAAAACTGACCAACAATATTATAAAAAATAAAGCTAGTAGATATATTACTTATAACCATTATAAATGTCTCCTATGGTTCTGAAAGTGTACTAAGGAATATGATGCATTAATCTTCCTAATCTCTTGTCACACCAATAGATTGCAATTGACAAACTACCATATTGAAGGTATTGAGGTCTTTTGCAATAACTATACCTTCAACCATTTTACATTCAGAAAATGGCTTCTTTAAAAATAACTTATTTATTAAGGACTTCATTTGGTAAAAAGCTTGTAGGTTATCCTTCAAATTTTTGGTAAAAGAAACATTGACATTAAGCAATAAGGAATTTGACACACATATAACAAAATAGTACTTATCACTTTTAAGTTTAAGTTTTTTTGTTCTTTATCAGAAACTTTCTTTAGCTTCATACTTGAGATTGCACTGTGCTAGTCTTTTTTAATTAGAAAATCTTCTATCTTGATTTTCCATAGTTTATAATTAGATGTATTAAATTTTTTAATCTCAATTTTTGTTGAAGAATTAGTCATGATTCCCCTGTAAACACTTAGACAAAAAACAACCATTTTTTGTGTAACCTTATTCCCATACCAATTATTATTTGGAGGCTCTCATACACAATACTAATAAATTTTTGATAAAATGAAGAATCATCACTATCATCAACCTAGCCTATTACAATATAAAATGAAGAATATTTGTAGAAATTGGAAACACATCAAGTTACCTTGGGAAAAAACCTTTAAGATGAAAAATCTCAGTAAAAATGGGTTCCTATCTAAAACCATTAGCCATTGCATAGCGTTAAGATTAAAGCATAGAGAGAATTAATGAATATAATCAAGGAGGATTGCACCTCTTGCATTCCAATTAATGCCCCTCAAGAACAATTACTCAGGATCCTTTTATATTTTTTCATGGATTGAAAAATGGGATAGGATGGGTAAATCAGCAACCTTTTCTATAAATTGGATTAGAAAAATTGGATAAAATCAATGTAAAAATGCGATTAAAATCGCCAGAAGAGAGAACTTATATGCACTCATGTTCATTGGGGCATTTTTCATTTTTTTTTTTCATTTAAGAGCTCAGTTAGAGTGGATTAGTTTTTCGCTAGCATGAGAATTAGCAATATACAATATATTAAACTAAAACAATGAAAACAAATATAGCATTATTCATTGGATCAAATATCCCTCAAATTTTGAATTGGCTTCAATATTGCCTTACCATTTATGGCTCAATCTATGTATTTTTTTCAGGTTCTAAAAATAAACCATAAACCAAATATGGACAAATATTTGTGTGCGGGAATGAAAATTAAGAAAAAGATAGCATAAGAGTG